>VUYV01000073.1:4034620-4175123 GCA_008711295.1 Anarhynchus alexandrinus
GCTGCTTTCCAGCAGGTCAACCCCTAACCTGTACTGGTGCATGGGGTTATTTCTCCCTATGTGCTGGACCCTACACTTGCCCTTCCTGAACTTCATTAGGTTCCTCTCTGCCCAACTCTCCAGCCTGTCCAGGTCACGCTGTATGGCGGCACAGACTTCTGGTGTGTCATCCACTTCTCCCAGTTTTGTGTCATCAGCAAACTTGCTGATGGTGCACTCTATCCCTTCATCCAGGTCATTGATGAATACATTGAACAGGACTGGACCCAGTACTGAGTCCCTGAGGGACACCACTTGTTACTGACCTCTAACTAGACTCTGCATCACTAACCACAACCCTCTGAGCTCTATCTGTCAGCCATTTTTCAATCCACCCCACTGTCCATTCATCTAACCCATGCTTACTAAGCTTGCCTGTGAGGATGATGTGGGAGACAGTGTTGAAAGCCTTGCCGAAGTCAAGGTAGACAACGTCTGCTGCCCTCCCCTCATCCACCCATCCAGTCACGCTGTCATAGAAGGCTATCAGATTAGTCAAACATGACTTCCCCGTGGTGAATCCATGTTGACTACTTCTGATAACTTTCTTTTCCTCCAGATGCTTTGAGAGGATGCCCAAAATGAGCTGTTCCATCATCTTTCCAGGGATGGAGGTGAGGCTGACCGGCCCGTAGTTTCTCGGGTCATCCTTCTTGCCCTTTTTGAAGACTGGAGTGACATTGGCTTTCCTCGAGTCCTCAGGCACCTCGCCTGTTCTCCAGGACCTTTCAAAGATGCTGGAGAATGGCCCAGCAATGACTTCTGCCAGCTCCCTCAGCACTCGTGGGTGCATCCCATCAGGACCCATGGACTTGTGGGTATCCAGTTTACTTAATTGATCTCTAACTTGATCCTCTTCAACCAAGGGAAAGTCTGCCTTCCTCCAGACTTTCTCTGTTACCTGCAAAGTGGGGGACTCCCGAGGACGGGCCCGAGCAGTAAAGACTGAAGCAAAGAAGGCATTCAGCAATTCTGCCTTCTCTGCATCATCTGTCACCATGGCACCTGTCTCGTTCAACAGCAGGCCCACATTTTCCCAGGTTTTCCTTTTGCCTCCGATGTACGTGAAGAAACCCTTCCTGTTGACCTTGACATCCCTTGCCAGATTTAATTCCCAAGGAGGCCTTGGCTTTCCTCATTTCATCCCTGCATACTCTGACAGCATTCTTGTACTCTTCCCAAGTGGTCAGTCCCTTCTTCCACATACTGTAAACTTCCTTCTTCCACTTGAGCTTTTTCAGAAGCTCCCTGCTCAGCCATGCAGGTCTCCTGCTTCCCTTGCTTGATTTCTTGCTCCTAGGGATGGACGATCCTGAGCTTGGAGAAAGTTATACTTAAATATCAACCAGCTCTCTTGAGCCCCCCTATGCTCTAGAGCCCTCACCCATGGGATTTCTCCAAGCAGTTTCTTGAAGACATCAAAGTTAGCCCTCCTGAAGTCCAAGGTTGCAATCCTACCTGTTGTTTTATGCATACTACACTTAATCCTGAACTTTGTTTTCTCATGATCACTACAGCCGAGGCTGCCCCCAACCTTAACGTCCTCCACCAGTCCTTCTTTGTTTGTCAGTACTAGTTCCAGTAGTACATCTATCCTTGTTGGCTCCTGCACCACCTGAGTCAAAAAGTTATCGTCAATAACTTGTGGAAGACCACGTCTTTATCTGAAAAGTCTGAATGTAAGGACAAAGAAGCTGTAAAGAAAGATGTTTGCATTACTGACCTATGTGATGATGAGAGCAATGGTAATGTCTGCAATGACTAAGAAAGAATTAGCAAGGAAGAACAACAGCTTCTTTTAGCCATGTTAAATTCGAATTGATGCCTAATTGTCCACAAATTGGTGCTGCAGAGCCAGGTTAAGATTTTAGGAAACTGATCACAGAATATTAATCACAGTATTTCACCTGTTTGGATCAAGTCCCACAAAGTATAACTGAGATTTGTTGCAGCTTTTCTGCTAAGAGCATCTTTGAAGCCTATTGACAAGGTGATTTAAAAACCAAACCAAACAACAAAAAACCCCAGCAACATAACCCCAAACACTCTCTCCTAATGCTGTTGTTTCAGAAAAGGTCATCAATCTGCACTATGAATGAATTCTAAACTTTACCTATTTATCTTTCTGTAAAGGTTCTTTTCTTACTGGAGTTAATATGAAAGGAATTTGGTTGTGCAGGCTCTGCTGTACAAAGTGGTAGAGAGGAAGGAAAGATTGTACATTGTGAGTAACAGTTGAAAGCACAGCACAAAATCTGAAACTGTTTTAGCTAGGAATAACATGTATAAACTGCTTTGAGTCAACACACTGAGTCTTGGTGAATGATTGTTCATTCAGACCAAAAGCAAGATCAAAAAATAATTCATGCGTGAGGAAAAAAAGGGAATTATTGCCTAAAGAAGCAAATGTAGTTCAGAAGTTGATTTTCTCATGGCCAAGTGTCCTTCCACCCACAAAGATTCATTTGCTTTCTCTGTATTGTGTGCTAAGTTATTAATACAGATCTATTGCATTGCTGTTGAGACAAAAGTGGTAGAATGTTACTGTCAGATGCCACATACCAGCACCTGTGGTAGAAGGAAGTACTTTTCAGAGGGACCATGTTGCAAATGAAATGGTTTGGTTGTTTTCTCTAAAGCAAGTTGCAGAAGGATTTTGAATGGAGCAGACAGCTATTGCTGCATTGTTCCCTAGGCTAGTTTGAAGGATATTCATCTTCTGAAAAGCATCCCAGGAGGCTGCTTCACAGGGAAGTGTTAATAATTTCAAAAGGAAGGAACTCTGTTTAGTTAAAGCTAAGCGTGTTAGCAGTGGCCTGTCTGCAGGACATTTCTCTTTTTTTCCGTATTTTCTCCAACACCTTTTAAACACTTGGCTTAAAGCAATGTGTGCAATGGTCCTAGCTAATGAGGTATATTTTGCAGTTTAGGCTATGAATGTGTACAGTGAGTTACCAGAGCAAAACTGATGAACAGCCACTTGCTAAGCCAAGTGCAGTTGCTTGTCATCATTTATGTGCATATGCTAAAGTGATTCTCCTCCCATCCCCTCCCAAGACATCTTTATCAATATAGCTCATTCCTCTTTTATGGAGCTTCCACTGTAATGTTCTGAGCCTTGGGCTCTGATAAGTTGTGACTGTCACATTCAATTACGACATATACTATGTGTCCTGTTAACGGTGGCTTTCTCCCTCCACAGGGGATATCATATGTCTGCTACCTAACATCATGTAACTTGCTTTACTTGAAGCTGATTAGGTCATGAGAAGCAGAAGATTACTCTCTAGTGAGCAGCACTGCTTGAATCCCACTTTCTATGATAAATATTTCATATATAAACATTTCATACAGGCTCAAGACTTGTAAAAATTGATTTCCATTGGTAACGCAGATCACTTCACTACTGCAGGCTGTGAATAAAGGAAAAGCCTGACTATTTTGTGGAGTGCTTAGCATGAAGGCCCTGAATCCAAGTTTAAACAGTGATGCACAATCACACAAAGATTAAATAAAATCATAATGTGGTGCAAAAAGTTCAGATTTCTCAAAACTCTCCCCAGGAAATAGCCCGTGAATTGCTGTGAGCAACTAGTGCTGAACAATGCCAGTTCCATTATCAAATTTGATAAAGATTTATTTTCCAAGTAAGGGCCTGTTACAGCCAGTTAAATCTCAGCCTTCCTTTTAGACCACATTAATTGCTGTCTTTTGCCTTGCATGTCTTAGCTCCATCCAGTCATAACTGTCACGCTTTTCCTAAAAATCCTTAATTTTTGGCACTTCCAGTAGGCAGTCTTTCAGTTCCTTGTCTTTAGCCCTCAGTTGTTCAACACCATATGCTCGACTAATTCCTAAAAAACTATAAAATTAGACAAATAATCCTTTTGGTACTGAAAAAGACGACTTGGGACTGTTTCTTTTGTTACTAACAAAGGAAATGTGCTGCAGCTACAAAAAGAGGCAGCTTCACAGAAATAATGATCTTAAGAGTGACTGTGATAAATCAGGCATCAGTTTATGTATTAACCCATTTTTCTCCACTAGAGGCTGTGCAGACTGTGCTGAATAATAAAATGTCAATTTATGTCTGTTAACACTTTGTTAGAAACTTTGTAAGATTGTGGCTTTAGGATCAGAGTAAAGGAACAAATTGAAATTGATGTAATCTACAGTAAAATTATTTCTTCATTTATAGATATGGCTTTTAAATTCTGACACGTTGCTCGTGGAGTCTTTAGGAAGTTCCTCCTCCCACAGTGTTTTTACACTGTTTGGAGATATTTTCATGCCTAGTTCTGGACCAGTGGGGACCTGGAATGCTGTCAAAGTCCTTTACCAGCCGTGCATTAAAAGCAGGAATAAGGAGTAAGTATAGCCTTTTCTGACCTGAGGTTCTGATTGTTGATTTGTTTTGCTTTTCAGGGCAGCAATATTTCTTTGAGGTTCTTTGGATAGTCTATTAGTGTTAGAGGTGTATCTCTGAAATTGCATATATATTTATTTTTTTTTTTTTAGCTAAATGACAGAGGAATCGTATTTGGTTTCTGTTACAGCCAGAGATAGAATCTGGTGGTTAAATTTTTGCACTGTAATGTTAAAGTGTAGACCAAAGTGTTAATGTTGTTTCTAGAGGCACATGTAGATAACTTAGGTATATGGTACAAATAGAAGTTGTCTCCCTTATGCAGGAGAGTAATATGTTTTCTCATGTATCCGTTTTTAACGTGTAGTAGCTCACTGTGCACTTCTAGAGGTTGGTCATTTTTCTGGCTCTATTGGCAGAAGCTGAAAGGATGGTGACACTGTGAATCCCACAGAGGGGCAATGAGTTTTGTCTGTATGGTCTCAGAATGTGCTGCTCTGCAGCTGTAGCTGTAGGTGTAATACAGGGAGAAGGAAAAATTACGGGGAGATAAGGGGCATGGTCTGACACCTGAATATGCATAAGTTTAGCTAGATCTCCCTCTTTGTCTTCAATTTCTGTGTTTTGTGTGAAGATCTAATCTCAGCTGTCAAGTTATTTATGGGACTAACAGTCTCTGCAATTCCACAGTACAGGATTTTGACCTCTTTGGTACAGCTGAGACCAAGAGGGTAGAGGTGGGTAGTTATTAGTTTAGCAAATCATACCTACCTGTTCAAGCTTCAGTCTTGACCTCTTTTGCCTTAAAATTATGCATTGTTTTGCAAGAGATAGAGCTGTCCACAGGACTGGAATTTGTCTAACACAAGTTATCTTCAGTTCTACAGGTGTTGTCTGGTGGGTCACAACAAATTAGCGTAATGATCACGGACAATGCGTCTAACGCTGTCGCTGTTAAAAGATAACTGTGCGTGTAGCCTAGCAGAATAATATGAAGAATGCTGTATCAGTGTAGCATACTCTCAGCATATAGCATATTCTCAAAAGGAGAGCCCTTTTTAGATATGATTCAGAAGTTCATTGAGTTATCAAATTAGTCCCTATGTGTAACTTGCTTCCAGCCCAGTGGTGGCATTGTTTCAAAAAGGAATAGGCCCTGAGAGAAGGGGAAAGAAGAGGTGAGGAAGGTGGTTGAGTACAATACCACAGAAATGTTTTTCTTGGACATATCCAAGATTACTGGAGCCCTCATAAAGGAAGCATTTGATTTCAGGAAGCTTTGAAGTATACATTATGAAAAACATACACTGCCTAACGTATTAAAGCCTTTATCTGTTGGAGAGCAAAGATAAGAGAATATTGATTAAGCAGAGGGTCCAGTGTTGGAGGTGATGGAGTGTGATTTTAGCATAATTTTCTGCTTCTGTTTTGGCAGTGATAGAAGAGAAAGCATTGGTTTTGTATAGGCCGGACTTTAATAGTGGTTTGGTTTTGTTGTTTTTCCTTTAAATTCTTGGAAATTAGATGACAGATTTAAAGAGGTATGGATGTATTTAAGATTTAGAAGAGATTCCCCCCCAGACTCAGTCAGTACACAACTAATTTATAGCCCAAGACCTCATAAAAGTATAACAAAAATGTTGTCTACCACAGACAAGCAAACGTGTGCATCCAAATTTAAATATTTTCATAGGAGAAATATACACCTTACAAAAATGTGTGATTCACCATAGTGTTTATCCTGAATGTTGCCAAGTATATCCTTTTTATTTTTGAAACAGATCCAATATTGAATAGCTGAAATAAACTGACATAGGGAGAGAATTCAAAATTCTAATATTTAGAGAAAAGGTCATACTACATTGTTAATGTTATTCATGTAAGTGAAAAAATTACCTTTAATGTAGTAGCTTCGGAAGTTGGCATTGGAAAACCTCTGTGATCTAAATGTTATTTAGTGATCCAAAATACATCTTAAAGTATTATCATTTAAACTGCTTATTCTTAGAATGGGAGATATTGCAAGAACTGCTGCCTGCTCTAAAATGAAAGACACTTCACTTAACACTCTTAAGTCTTACAGAAGTGTAACTTACAGGTTTGCTTCTCAAGTTTCAATTCTTTATCACCGAGAAGATTTAATTACCTTAACACACGTTCAGTTACTTTGACATGCTATTGAGATAAAAGTCAGATCTACTTAGTCACTTACTTAGCATTCACAAATGCTTTTCTTGAATGAAGTTCTCAGCAGCAGAATTTTACTGTGAGATTATATTTAGTTCTTTCCATTTCCCCAGACAGACTTGTTACAAATCACTTGTTTCTGAAGATTACTTTGTATTTATCTTTGGGATTCTGCAGGAGCAGAAGGCACAACTGAAGTTTTAATTCTCTTCTGACAGTAATTGACATCTTCCCTGTCCAGTCCCTGGACAAATGCAAAAATGGAAGAGAAAGAACACGGGGTTCTTTTTCAGGTTCAGTAGCCAAAGTAACTAATGGTTTAGTATTGTTCTCCCTTTTTTTTATTTCTAGTAAAGAACAGTAAAAAAGACATTAGCACTTCAGTCTCTTTCCACTAACTCATTTATCAGTTGGCTTGAAGTACTGCCTGGATATGTGCAATAAGACTGAAGTCTTTCTGTGTTGAACAGGAATGTAAACATAGTGGAAGCAAAAATATCAAACCCAGTACAACTTATTTAATGCAACATGTTTGCACTTAGATCTCAAATATTATTTCAAGAATTCTGAACAAAGTGTCTGATTTCTTGAAAGTGCAAGTTCCAAATGTTTTAGATGCCCATATTCTGATAATAATTATAGTACCTTGCTTGTTTCTGCACACACACCTGCCTTTGAAATAATGCAGCCTGTGGTCTGCTCCCTGTGAGTGGGGAGTAAGCAAGGATACCTCCTGTGTAGGAAGCAGCCAGCAGGACGTCTGCTTGTGACCTGGAGCCCAACAGTTGCACAGGATAAGCGTGCACTCTGGTATCCTGTTGGATGCCAGAGAACCTCTTCAGTCACTGGGTACACTTGGGTGCTGTCTGATTCCTGTAGTGCCAGAATCTGATCTGTGCGATGGGAGGGGAAGCACATTTCTTACCTGTGGGCACAGCAGAGTCAGTACTGGGTAGCTGGGCCATGGGTTTAGATGGTTTAAGGTAAACTAGAAATAAAAGTATTTATTTTTCATAGCTAAATATAATAAAGTAATCACATATTTGTAAAACGTGAGTGAAGAAATGAAAGAAAATCTGTACTTAGTCTACTTACACAAGCATAAATCTACTTTGAGACAAATACATGGTTCCATGGTAGTAGTCGAGGTCTTGGGCTTTGTGAAATTCTGCCCTGGCAAGCTCCCTCTGCTAGAGAGGGCCTAACTGTGATTCTCTATTAATTCATATTCAGGCACCCCATTTTTGAAGTAACCCTTAGGTTCAGATTTCTTGGGATGCACTTGAATATTTCTCTTGGGGGGAGTGTAGTAGCTTTTATAAGTGATCTTTCTTTTCGGACTTCTAGGATGTCAGCAGAAATTTACGGGCTCACTCCAAAGCTCATTTTACTCCTTCTTGATTCAGAATACAGTTTTGCAATTCTTCATAATTAACATAATGCTTATTTTTTCTTCCTCAGATACTGAAGTGGTTTTTTCCCCTTAAACTAGGAATTAAGTCCTGTGAACAACACTATGCTTCAGTGAGCAACAGAACTCTCTCTCTTTCCTCCAGTAAATCACTGCCATATCTATCACTGTACCTTACATTAAGTATTACTCTAAATGTTAACAAAGCAAAGGAAACAAACATTTAAGTAGGATAAATTTTAGTGGTTCATTACTGGCTGCTGAGTGATACTAGCCACAATGATAATTAACAAATTTGGAGCAATAGCTGTTTGCGGGTAGCTGATCCCGAAGCCCACTGTAACAATACTGTGTTCTGAGTTAGGCTCAGCATTACCCTTTTGTGGTGTCCACCTTTTTATCAACAACATGCTGATTCATGTTCAATTTGTTGATCTGTGTTGACCATCTGAACCTTTCCAGTAAATTGCAGTCTAATAGGCAGCCTTCCTTTCTGTTTTTGTGCTGTTGTCCTTTGTTTAATTACATCCTAATTTTGTTCAGAACCTTTTTCCCTCTTGGCCTTGGCCATTTTGATTTCCAACATGTGGCATACTGATGGTCCTTCCCAGCTTCATGTCATCTGTGAATGAAAGAAGCATCTCTCTTCCAGTCTCCAGGAGAGTGACTGACATATGGAATAGGACCAAACTGAGAACACGACATGTGAAGCCTCTCTCCATGTACCTTTGTTTTGGCAATGAATTATTAATATTTGTGCTCTGGGTATTCTCTGTATGTTAGACTTCATTGCTTAAGAACGTTCAATAACTTTTAAGGCATTGTGAAGTTAAGACATGGTTAGGTATATCCAGCCATGCTGTTTAAAGTGTAGCTCTTGGCATTTCTCCTTGCAGAGCCCTATTCCTGATAGCAGCCTTGAAGCGTTTTATTGATTTGTATGTTACTCCTTCAACTGTTAAACAGGGCTGGAAATGCTTAGGTGTGTCTCATGTGTGATAGCACAAGTTCTGGGTAGGTTTGTCTACAGTTAGGCTTCCAGTCCTTGCAGGAGCTTTATGAGTAATCCTTCTACAGCAAATTAGTTGAAATTATTTACTGTCGTTTCTTCTTGTCACCTATGAAAAAAGTATGTTATGAGTGTAGTTGAGTCCCATTAGAGAAGGATCCCTCATGCATTTTCTGCTCTGTTCTTACTTAGATATTTTTTGATGATGTGTATGTGATTATCCCTCCAGTTTTCTCTCAGCAAGGCTTCTTTTCTCCACCTACAAATCTGCTGTGCAGACAGAAGAGGTCTTCCTTTCAAGTAGCAGGTTCTTGGCAAATAACACCTTATGCAAACAACCTTGACTGCTGGGAGTGATAATGGTAAATACTGCTGAAGTGAGAGTGTTGTAAAAATGTATGAAGAATATTGAAAATACAGTTACATGGCAATTCGACCATAACTTGATCTCAGAAAATATATGTGAAAGTACAGTTAGAGGAAAATTACACTTTTCCCTTTATGGTAATGTGCTAGGCAAAGCTTTGTCAAAAAGTCATTGATAGCTTTTTATTTCTCACATGCATCTAGAGCTTCTCTGAATGGTTTACAGCTTTTGCAGAAGCCTTCTCCTATGTAAGAATTTGCTGCTTATCATTTGAGAGTTGAAAAATGACTTCCAGAAATTGTTCATTTTATTGGCTTTAGAGGGACAGAATAAGCTAGAAAATTGAGTTTGTGTCTGAAAACCTGGAGGTTTTGAGTCTCAATATTTTTATTACAGTCCATGTATAGTGAGCTGTTTATGAAGCTGTTACTGATGTATTCCAGAATGTTGTTTATTTGTCCCAAGAATCGCTTTCATTCTGTATATGACTCTAGAGTAATTCACCTCTCATAAAAGAATCAAACTGTGTCATATTTCACTGATTTTTGTATGTCTGAAATAGAATGCCTTTTCCTAGAGTTTCAGTAACTCTTGCCTGTAGAAAACACATGGGAGCACACAGACCAAGAGTTGACTGACTGAGGACTGACCAATGTTTCACTGTTCTGTGCTCTCTTTAAGGCTATTTCCGTAGTATAATAAATTTCTTGTGCTATATCTGGATGGATTAAATGAGTGTGTGTGATTGTAAATGAAGTGTGAAGGATCTGTTTTGTTTCAGATTTTTTTTTTCTGTTCCCTTCTTGAATTCTTTCATGGTATCAAGTTAAGAGAACTGACACCACAGGTGAGGTGGGTTTCCTTAAAAGAACTGACTGAGCAGTCAGGCAAAGCTTTTTGAAAGATGCAGTGTGATGCCAGTCAGGGTTTTGGGACAGGAGGGAGAAAAAAAATACTTTTCAGTTTGATAGACATGTGGAAGCTAGAGGCCTCCTGAACTTTGAATGCTTGGGCTGAAGCTTGGAGGAAGAGATGAAAGCTCCATCTGAGAACTATTATTTTTAGCTAGAGATTGTTCCCCAGAAGAAAGAACTGTTCTTCAGTACTGGTAACATCCTTTCCCACCTCTAGGAAAAGATGTATGCAACTTTTAAGTATAACTTTCAGGAAATATCCTGACTTTCTTGTTTATTGAAACTAGACCTGCCATGTGCAGCATCCTTTTCTGGTAGTTACTTAAGAACTTCATTCTTATCCCTAAACACAGGTCTGATATATCTTTCCAACTCTTCAGAGCCATCATAGTTTTGGTATCTAACCTTTCAACTTTTAAATAGACTTAGAAATACTAACTGAAGTAGAGAAAAATCTTGGAATAAACCCTCTGTCTACCAAATAAGGTCTCTTGTATTTTGCTCAAAAATTTTGCTCATGTTATCATTCCAGCTGAGCTTGTTGCTTAGATTGCCTTTTTTGCTCATCTTTTGAAATTTAGCATTGAAGTCAGAAGAGGTAGGGGTCAGACTGTTTTTTTAAAAGTGGATTTGGAATCCCAAATCACTTAGCTGTTTGTTAATAATCTGATCAATAGCCTGCCTTTCTTCTTGTGTAGCATGAAAGCTGCTGATGTGTCACTACTCATCTTGCAGGGTACTGCTGTTGTTCCCTGCATTAGAAGTGTTACATACTATATACATATTAATTGGAAATGTAAAAATAAGAAATTGACTCTATGTGCTATTACTTAGATACTTCTTGTGTTCTAATTTTTTAGAAAAAATAGATAAATTTGCTATTAAGATCTATCACATTTAATATGCTTTTGAATCAGGATTTGGGATTCTGTAATATGGTAGAACAAAAAATATAATTTAGGCCTGTATTTTTTTTTTCATATTAGTCTTCATATTTATTTGTGAAACTGTAATTCAGGTCAGCACAATTTTGGTGGTTCTCATTTTTCTCTGGTTCTTTCTGGTTCTCTGGTTCTGGCTGCTGTAGCTCAGCTCTTTCAGGAATCTCAGGATTAGCAGTAAGAGAAATGTCTAGTTGAATGGGAAAAAAATGTGAATTAAAAGCAGCAAGACTATCTGAAACTAATTTAAAATGTATAGGCTGACACAACTGCAGTGCCGGGCAGTTAATTCCACTTTTATATGATGATAAGAACATAAGAAATGCCATGCTGGGCCAGAGCAGTGTACCAGCTAGCCCGGTATCCTCCCTCTGACATCCAAAGGTGTTCTTTAGAGTAGCATGTGAGCCTCAGCACTTCCTTGTGCTGCTCAGCTCTGTAGTTGTTGTATTGAGGATGTTAGAGGGTACAGCCCTGCCTGTTTCCTTTACTATCTGTTCGTGCACCTTTTGACCATGTATTTGAATATATGCTTTTTGACCTTACTGGTGCTGTCTGTCTCCACAATGTCTTGTAACAGCAAGTTCCAGAAGTTCACTACTGCTGTGTAGTACTCTTTTAACCTCTTCTAAGCTGATCTCCTTCTAGTTTCAGTGAGTTGCCTCTAGATCTAGGATTGGAGGATTTAGCGCACAACAATTCTGCGTTCATACTGGCGAAATGGACATGGGGATCCTAAACTTTACACTGGGATTACAGCATGTGGTGTTCTTGCTGATTACATTTAGGAGTTATATTTACTGGCTGGTTTGCTGGAGGGACAGCAGCGTCACATCTATTCAAGTCTTGCTTGAGATGTATGTATCTCTAGTATATTAATTTTGTTTTTCTTGTAACACTGCTTTTTTGAAAGCCAGATAGCCTAAATGTGATAGTGATGATCCATTGAGGATAATTTTATAATCGTAAGTCACACTACAGCAGCTTTCCACTTAGGGGCTTACAGTTTGTTTCTCATAGACTTATAAAGACTGCTGAGTTCACTTGGGAATTGTAAGTACTCAGCTCCTATAGTGCCTTTTAAATGACAGGATGCATTTGAGCAGGCAGGAATCCTATAATAAGCCAAGAGTGAAAAAACAAAACTTATAAAAGCCTGTTGGACAGATTGCCGACAAGAACTGCTTAAACCTCAAAACTTGATTTACTGAATTCTAGGATCTTGGGCTGTTTTAAATTAATTACCATTTGTTGTTTCTATTGTATTTCTCCATGACGGGCTGCGTAAACTAACAATACTTAGATTAACAAAATGATTTAGGCTGCTAATTTTACTTGCAATACTTTTTAAGTCAGTAAGGCTAAAGCAAATTGGGAGCATATGACTTGAGACCAAGGAAGGCTAATTTGTGAAGTTGTTCAGGATATTTCCATTTGTGTGTGGCAACAATAGGATATTGCTGTTGGTTGCTTATTTTGAATGCAGTAGCATCAAGGATAAACAGAACAAGCAATGCTCATGCTGGCTCCTCTGAATACCGGCCTTAAGCTATGTGAAATAATCTGTATAACTAATAGACATAATAAGTGATGCCTATGTGAATATGAACGTTTGAGGCAGAAGAGGAGGAGGTCTGACTGGGAAGGTGGAAGGTGTTGTTCCAGGGAATAAAATTGCTGCAGAATTTTAGAATTTCAGTCAAATATATTGCCGAATTTCAGTCAAATAATTGCTGAAGGCAGGACTATTAGATCTACTCAGAAGTGAGCTGTTGGATTGACCATGCCCATTTTCCTTCTGTGTATGGTTGAAAGAGTATTTAATTTGGCTTATATTCTTCCCAGAGTGTATGCATTACCATAATACCTGTTAAGCCTTCAAATTTTCCTACTTCACAGCAACACTGACCATATTCTATGGAGTTCTCCATAGTACCGGGGACAGGAGTACAGAAATCACTTGAGTGCTCCTGTGGGCCCTGATGTTGCTGGGTTTCCTGGAGAAAGCAAAATTGTACGGTGTCTCGTTGAAGATGGTTCTTCAGGGAAGCGACTGCAGGCATGTGTGTCAACTGGATGTCCATGTCTCCAATGCTGCAGCTGAGGCTTTTCAGCTGGTACTGATGGGCAGCTGCATAGTATCAGTAGCAGAACTGGTTAGAAGTTGGGTTTTAAACTAAGCACATTTTTTCTTTCCCCTGTAGACACTGATTTTTCCAAACCCTCCAAAACTGTATTATTTTAGTATGGAAATGTTGTTGAGGTAGTTGCACTTTTGTATGTACTTCTTTTTCCTTATTGGCTGGCTTCCCAACTGTCTTGTGTATCTTCTTTATATCTTGTGATGGAAACACTTGTATGGCCTACAGAGAACACTGCTGAAGCATTTCTAATTATTTTTCGCACCTTTTTTTTTTCAGTTTTTAAGCTTCCTCCAGAAGTTGGGGAATATTTTTTAATTGGGGGGAAAAAAAAAGAATCCAGCATAATTTTGGCCAGCTGGAATTAATGGTGGTAATGCAAAGAATCACCTTCTGAAAAAGGGACTTAAAGAGGCTCTAAGAAGAGCCATCAGATATTTAATGATTTAGTGCATTTTGAATCTAGTAGTGTTACCAAATGTGAACAGTAGTGATTGTAGTCATACCTAAAAAATTTGTTTGTCAATATTCTCTACTTCCGGTTCTCAGCTGTTTGCATATTCTTGCTGCAAACTGCTGTTGAGCTGTTGTATTTCAAACAGAAGTGGCTGCATGTCATTATTATTAAGGCCTCTAATTTTTCAAGCATGTCATGATGATTAAGAAATACAAACTCTTGTCTGAGTTGAAAAATTTCATTGAAAACTATATTTTTTTTTTCTGAAACTGACAAAACTGTCACTCGCTACTGCAAGAAGAAGTCACTTACTGAGAAGCTCGTTTTTGCCCCCCAACATAGCAATTGTGCAGACACTTTTAGCACCTCTGCAGCTCTCCTTTACGTGTAGGACCATTGAATTTAACACAATTGTCCAAGTGAGTTTCTTGTATCACCAATTATGTCTGATGCAAGTCTAACTCAGCAAATTGTTTCAAGAACATAGTGTAGTAGTGGGTACCAGGTAACTGTAATGTTCATTGATTGCCTTCAGTAGAAATTGGAGACAACATACAGATGTGGTTGATTATGAAAAAGTTTAGACTGGAGATTGGAAGCTTTCTAATATCAGAGAGTGAGGTTCCTACAAAGCCTTCTAATAGGAATAATATTGTCAAGAAACAGAATTGTTTTTGAGATGAAGCATGATTTAATTGCAAAAAGGAATGCTTTGACACAGTGCCTGTTCTTGCAGGAAGATAAGCTTTTTGGCTGGGAGATGCCTTCTAGTTCAGTTTTCCAGTTCTGTCACTGACCTGCCAAAAGACTTTCAAGTTCACCTTCAGCATATCTCTTTTGCTCTCTGGAAGCTCTTCCGAGTGATGAGTTTGCATGTGTGGGGAGAGCCATGCTGGTACTGTGGTCTTGATTGGGCTGCTATTCAACAATTTAGTAATTAGCAAGTGTGGCATTATTTCTTTACCTATGGCGTGTTCTCCTGCATTTGGAGTCCATTGTAATTAACTTTATTTGCAAAGGATTTATAGTACTTTATCTGCAGCTGTCTTACTTTCAGCTGTTGCATCTCCGCTTTGAACGAGGTCATCTACTCAAAGGCTTCTCTTCTCACTGAGCTCGTGTCTGTCATTCAATCTTTCCATGCCTATTTTACTTCCTTTTGTCAAAGCTGCGTTTTAGTCTGTCTGTAACATCAACTCCTGCATCAGTATTGACTTAACTTGGCTAAACCTAGATTTAATCTTCCATCTAAATCCCCTCTTTCTTCCTTTTTTCTTCTTCTGCTCTTGCTCATGTCCAGAACTCAGCTGCCGGGCTGCATGTCCTCCCTTCCTGTTCCTCGTGCTTCTAAGCCAAGACTAGGTTTCCCTGTTTCTTGATCCATAAAATTTTAAGAAAGCTCATAAAACTAAATTAAAGAGCCAAAACAGTCTGCATTCACTGATCTGACTGTGTCGAGGTATGTGTATGTGCGCAGTGCGGCCCCCACAGTGCTATCTCAGACGGGTGGCTGATGCCCTGTGTGAATCCTCCAGCTCTGCTTCGTGCCGACAGCAGGACTCTGCACAGCTGCGTGAGTGCTGCGGGGTCTCCGTCAACATAAGCCTGGATTATACAGTATATTATTATACACTGTTAAATCTCTGCTGTAAGGGAAGGGGAAAGCTTCAGAGTAGTTGAAAGGGAAAACTTGGGAATTAGCTATGAGGAGAGCTGTTAAAATTCGGGACAGTTTTGTGAAGGATGGAGGGGTTATTTCTGGAGGAGCATTTGTATGCACAAAGGAAACCTGACGGACGTGTGAGAACACATACTGGCTGAGGACACGGAAAAGGGGCTAGTATAAAGTTGATCCTTCCAGATTGGCAATTAGTCTGCTGTGAGTTTTCAAAGTGGACTGTGGGATGTAGTAAAATCAGGTGGTTTGGGCATTTCTGACCTATGTAAAAAATGTTGCTTTGCCAGTTTATGTTTTTGCATTAACCTTAACGTTATTTTTAGGAAAGGAAGCTGTGTTCTTGACTGCTGGGTTTGTTTATTTATTTATTTATTTAGGATTTAATTGCTTGTTAAATTTGGCTTGTAGGCACACCTGATGTTTTAATGTCAGTGTTGTGTCATATCTGCATAGAGTGAGCATCCGTACAAATTTTGCTACAATCGTATTGGTGAAGAGGGAAAATGATGGGAAAAATATACTGTTCCAGGAAAATTATGGTTTCGGTGGGAAAGGGAATATATGGCATATGTGAAGTTCTAATTTTAGTAATTAGGTTGTTGTTTGGAAATAGTTCGGATTGAATGACTGACAATAATAAATTTTGCTGTCAGGTTCATGTAATTACAGCTTGAAATACTGAATTTACTTCTATTCTGAAGTCAGTACATCAGAAAAAAAATAACTTTAAAGCAGCAAGCTGAGAGTTTTTTGTGAACTGTGATTACAGCTTTTATTTGTGCAGCAGGATAACTTTTCCCTTTGGATTCAGGCATAATGTTCCAGAGTGCCTGGTATTTGTGAATACTTCTATATGGAATATCAACAGCACTGTGGAAGTGATTTAGTTTTACCCAAAGATTTAAAAATCAGAGGCCAGAAAACATTTTCATCTTTATATTGTTCTGAAAATCCATTTCAACTTCAGAAATGGCCTCCTGCTTGGTATAATAGGTCTTAAAAAGGAAATAAAGGTTTATGGAGCATATGCAAATCTTCATGTGGCACAGCTGGTAGGAATAACCTGCATCCAGGGAAGTGCTTTATGCTGTGGCTAGGGAACACAGGGCTTTTAGGTACAGGGCAAGAGCAGTGTGCTATGCCATCACTGATCATATACACCATAGGTTCATCCAACTTCAATTTAATTTGATATTTTTTTTCAAAATAACTTTTCTTCACCACTTGCCTGGTTGATTATGCTGAGGAAAAGTGTTACTATTTGTTGCTAGTCTAGGGCCTTGATTACACACCTATTTCAATACTGTTAGGACAGGGTATCAAGGACACGGTTCAAGAAGGACAGGGAACTGCTGGAGAGGGTACAGCAAAGGGCTACGAAGATGATTAGGGGACTGGAACATCTTTCTTATGAGGAAAGGCTGAGGGACTTGGGTCTTTTTAGTCTGGAGAAGAGAAGACAGAGGGGGGATCTTATCAATGTTTATAAATACTTAAAGGGAGGGTGCCGGGGGATGGCAACAGTCTTTTCAGTGGTGCCCAGTGATAGGACAAGAGGTAACGGGCACAAACCTGAATATAAGAAGTTCCATCTAAACGTGAGGAGGGACTTCCTTACTTTGAGGGTGGCAGAGCACTGGAACAGGCTGCCCAGAGAGGTGGTGGAGTCTCCCATTCTGGAGACGTTCAGAACCCACCTGGACACCATCCTGTGCAACCTGCCGTAGGTGACCCTGCTCTGGCAGGGGGGTTGGACTAGATGATCTCCAGAGGTCCCTTCCAACCCTGACCATTCTGTGATTCTGGGATTCTGTGACACCATCCCTCTGGTATTGGGTCCCAGTGTTGAGGCTGCTGATTGATCTGACAGTGGTGGTGATAAGCAGTGGGACATAGGTGGTTGGAGAGACCTGGTGGAAAGATACTGGCATCTAACGTGAGTACAGTTCACATCATTTGCCTAGAAGTTTCAACAAGCAGCTCTGTCCTAATAAGTGATACATCAGCCATGAGCTCTGTGGTTGTGGTCCATATTTTCTACGTAGTGCTCCCTTGGTTTGTGGTTAGAGCTTTTGCTGGGGACTGTGGTGTGACCACTAGTAACAAGGCAAGGGGATACCACATTACTTATTGGGTTTGTTGCTTTCCCATGGGGCATACCACCTCTCTGCTGCTCTCCCTGCACTGCTTAGATAAGGAACTTAGTCATATTGTCTCACTTAAGCCAAGTTTTCTTTTCAGTCATGGTCTTAGCTGAGGTTACTGTGCCAACTGTTTGCCCTGCTTTTGCAGCACAGACATCTGAGCCACTTGACAGTCAAGTCCTTAACTGCTGCAGTTTAGAGCATATGGTTGAAGGTAAATTGTTGCCAGTTTTGGATTGCTTAAAGGCACTGCACTGTGAACTGTGACAATTTAGGAAATGAGTGATGAGCAGTTCAGATGTCCAGGCAGGGTCAACAGCTGGGACCAGTATCTTCATCAGCTATCTCATCCCTGCTCATCAATCAGATCACTGAGTACCTAAAACCGAGTGACGCGAATACTTCCTAGTGTGCTCCCAGTGCACAGAACCAAGAGGTCACACCAGCTTTACAGTATTTAAGCATTGGTTCTGCATGTCTTCTGTTTTCAGCTGTAAATTCCAATTTTTTGTAAAAAATAATGATTACTTAATAAACCTATGCTGATTTATCATAATTGCATCTATAAATCCATTTCTAACAGCTAGATGCATACATCTCAACAGTCCCTTCCCTAAGGCCACGTTAGTCAGCATGAGCTCAGACTGATACGTAGACAATTTTTTTTTTTCCCAAACTCATAAGGAAGTGTAAAAAATTTTATGATGTTGCTTTAACAAGGCCCACTGGGATTTGGGATTATTTATCTAAGCCCTTATTAAAGACAAGAACTTTTCTATGTTTAGCCATGCAGAGCAAAGCTGCTCTTCAGACAGTCCAGTGCACTTTAAAAATGAAGAGAATTTGATAAACGTAGAACTGAAATCATGGAGAGAAGTATGAAGGATCTTTCCTCTGTATCAATTTACCCTAAAGCCAAAGTTACTATTAGCCGCTAATATAAAAGGAAAAATGGAGTGGCAGTACCTCTTGAATTTTAAGGCCATTTCACGATACTAGAAAACAGCAGTGGAAAACTTTTATCATTGTTAGAAGGAAACTACTTGTGACACTGAAGAAAAAAACAGAAGATTCAAAAGATCTACCTCATTCCCTAGCAGGAGGATTGATTCTCCTGTACAATTAATCTGATTTCTTAACCTCATTCTTCAGCACCCAAATCTCTAGTCTTTCTCTGTGAGGTAATTTTTACTTGTGTACACCTCTGTTGGGACCTCAGTTTAGCACCCCCCTACTCCCCTCTCCTAGGAAGCTCTAGAAGGAGAATTAAATGGAATGTATTTCATGAGATACTTTATGTTCAGCTCCCTCTTGTTTTCTTTCAGTAATTAGGAAATGAAAGTGTTTCTAAGGACTTGGAAATTAAAAATCTGATGTAATTTAATTAAATTATAAAAACTGAACCTAATATTTTTAGGAAAAGTATTTTACAAGAGCCCATAGTGTGGTTGGTAGAAAGTTTTAAGTTTCACTCCTGTTGTAAATCGGAGCAATCTGTGTATCCAGAAACTGAAATGCATTCTTTGTCTCTCAAGAAATTAGCCATTCCTCCTCTTGTGAGAGTTATACATTGATAAATACCTACGCTGTTTCGTTCAGTCTTCTTTTGGGTAAATTTCTGCCATTTTCATTTTGAGTGTTTGCTGTTTGTAATTAAGCTTTGCTTCTGACTTCCTTTTACCAAATCTGTAAGAGTGCTCCTCTGCCAGCATTTCAGAGTTAATATGTGATTTCCATTCAGTAGATCATTCAGAGGCACAACTGAAGCGTCAGACACAATGATGTTGCAGTTTCATGAAACTGAGTTCACTGCTTCTACAGGCATGTCCAGATCCTATTGTATAGGGTATTCTGTCCTCAGACACACCACAAGAAAAATCCGTAACACTGCGTATTTCCTGTAATGCCGTAAGGGTAGAAGTTATTCTAATAAAAGTGAATTTTATGTCGCCAGTGTCAGAAGCCTTATTTGGAACTGTGACTGGGAAAATATACTTCCTGTTCTTCGCAAAGGTCCCCATTCATCAAGGCTTTCTGATGATCCAAGGGCTGGAGCACCTCTTCTATGAGGAGAGGCTGAGAGAGTTGGGGCTGTTCAGCCTGGAGAAGAGAAGGCTCCGGGGAGATCTTATTGCGGCCTTCCAGTACCTAAAGGGGGCCTACAGGAAGGACTTTTTACTAGGGCATGTAGTGATAGGACGGGGGGGAATGGCTTTAAACTGGAAGAGGGCAGGTTTAGATTGAACATTAGGAAGAAATTTTTCACTTTGAGGGTGGTAAGGCCCTGGAACAGGTTGCCCAGAGAGGTTGTTGAGGCCCCATCCCTGGAGGTGTTCAAGGCCAGGTTGGATGTGGCCTTGGGCAGCCTGGTCTAGTGGGAGGTGTCCCTGCCTATGGCAGGGGGGGTTGGAACTCGATGATCTTCAAGGTCCTTTCCAACCTAAACCATTCTATGATAACTAGCTCTGAGAAGCTGTTCAGTGAGGTTTCTCTGAGAGAATTTACATTCACTGGCAGTCCATACAGGGCAGTCTGCAGGTAAGTGGGCTGCACAATCCTAAAAAAACATTGAAGAAAAAATGCAAGCCTGAACGTAGCTGGGGCTGGTATTACCGTTTTTACAAGCAGTGACACTGAATATTGTATGAAAGCATGCAGAGGCATAGACGTTCTAGATTATTGATTAAGCTACAGGTGCTGACCTTTAAGCAGCATGTGCATGTATTTTTACCCTGTGTAGATGCCCCAGATGATAATTAGGTTTTGTTTCAATAAGTAATGGGAACATTGTCTTGGGATGTCATTGTGTTCACCTTGGTTAATATACAATTATTTAATCTGGATAAAAAATTCTGCTTTTTTAGGCACAGAATTGGTAAAATAATCTTTAAATCTGATGAAGCCCCAAACCATTATCTTTCATCTCTTGAATTGTTTTGTTGTTTGGTTTTTTTTCCTGCAACATCTGTGAGATTTTGTCAATAATGGTTATTGAAACTGGGCACACATGACAGCTGCTGCTACTCTAGATATTTTAATCAGATTTACCAATTTGGAAACATCTGGTAGCTGTTTGGGGCAAGTGAACCAGGTGTTTTTGGACTGACTTCAGTAATGTCTTGGTGAGCAAAGAGGACCTCGAACAGATGAAACTGGAAAACAAGTCTTGCATTTGTGATGCTTAGAATTATTATAAGAGGTCAAGAATGGTAACTATAGTTGTTATCTTTAAATCTTGGAGATTGTATACTAGTTTCTTTTGAAACTGATATAAAATTCCTTGCTAAGGTGGTGCAGCTTGGTTCACTGCCCCTATTTTCATTATGAGAAATTCTACTCCTCTTTGAAAGCTAAGTTATGTTTCCAGCTTTAATGCTTTTTCTTATGCATTTGCTCTTTGTATGATTTGCTCATCTGAGAATTGATTGGGTGAACCTAAGTGAATTAAATGCCATTTCAAATGAGATGAGCCTTCTCTTCTTAAGCTTCTGACCTTCAACAAGTCTGGGCAGACTGCTTGTGAGGTTTTTGGAACCTTTTGTACTGAACTAGTTCAAAAATTTAACTTTTGTATTTGATCTGCCTTGCCACTGTTTTGAATGATGGATTTGGGTTTTTTGATTGCTTGTTTATCAACCTGTCACATTTTACATGGTGCAAAATAATTCTCAGATACTGAACATAGCATTTGTTCATAGGGAAACTTTCTGTTGAGGTAAAGGGCCCTTGTATTTGTGACAGGATACTTGACACCACGTGTTTTATGTTCTGCAGTATAACATCTCATTTTGATGCTTTTTAAATTAAGGTTATAGTTTCATGAAGAGTTGTAAAGACATCTCAGGAAAGCAGCGCTATTGATAGCATCTTGGCGTTCAAAACTCAAGACGTGCCAATATTGATAAATATGTCTTTCTCCTGAGTCTTCCTACTATATTTTGATTGCAGTTTCCAACCTGTGGGAGGGAAAGGAGGGAGGAAAAAGTCTGTAAAATCATTCCCGTGTGAGAGTTTGGTAGAAGTGTAACCCAGGAGACAGCAGAGATATTTTGTCTTTTTTTGGGGGGCTTCTGTCTAGCGTTATGGTGCTTGGAGGGGCTGAGAGACAGAGGCTGTTGTCTCAGCCTCTGGGTGGGAAGGCAGAGGAGATGCTAGCCAGTGTGCAAACAAGTAGGAGGAGACCCCCCTGCCTTTACGGTGCTTCACGGTGAGGGTGAATAGAGGTAACCAGTAGAGTTGTCCTTTGTTAAGATTCCATGAGTTCTTGGGGTTGGTTTATGGAAAAAATACACCGAGGCAAATATGTTTTATTTCTCTGGGGAAATGAAGTGTATGTGACAGTACTTTCTGTCTGCCTTGCCAGTTACCCCCATCCTCCTTTGCCTGCCCCTGACTTTTAAACACATTGGACAATTTTGGACATAAATGGTCTGAATGATACTTCTCCCACCTGTAAAACAGGTGGCTATATTGAGGACAGCATCCTTGTTAATGCCTCTGGTGAGAAAAAACTATGGGTTGAAAACAACAGTTACAGGAGGAGTCTGCTGAGGAAGGCAGCCAGTCCACCAGACATCATTAGTCCCACGAGCACGTAGAAATGCTTCCTTAAAATTACATGAATCTTTCAAGGGTGAGCTATCTGGAATTACTTGGCATTTACTGTAGGGTAACCATATTGAAGTCAGCAGTTGCCATGAAGGAGCTTTTACATAATACTTTGTTTTTCTACAGCCCTAATGTGCACTTCTGCCCTTCAGGAAATGAGAGTTATTAGAGGAGGCTTACTCCCATTTGCCAGGCAGTGGCCCTTTTTTTTCTACATACCTGAAGTGTTGAAAGGTTGGGGGGGAAAAAAAAAAAAAGGTGTAACCTCAGAATTTGAGTGCTTGGTTGATACATGCTGGGAAGGGAGCCTTTTTAGGTCAGTGGTGCTTCTGCTCACATTTGATATTCCCTGTAAGTAAGATGGCACCAGTCAGGCTTTTAGCAATAGGTCAGTAGCACGCTGCTCTGTGTCCTCTGCATCTATCCCAAGCACAGTAGTCTAACAGTTATTGCCATACATTAGGGAAATTACGAGCCATCTGTTCTAATTTAGAGTAAGATGTATCCAGGAAGGAATCAAGAGGTGCTGAAGGTGAAGAAAAGTGTTTTAAGGAGCAGGCAAAGCTCTCCCTTCATTCTGAGCTGGAGGCATATCCAAGAAAACTGCAGTCTAGAGTCATGCTAGAACTGTTACTAGTCTAGATGGTGATGACCATCAGCAGTGCTGTCCTCTGCTATGGTGAATTATCAGCAGTGATCCGCTACAGCAATCTGATCTTTATTGTTTTCAGAAAAATTATTTGAATTCATTCCACCTGGGGTGCAGTAAGGCATTCAAAAACTGCAGCTTAAAGCCTAAAAACGACCGTTAAAGTGAAGAAGCACATTCTAAAGCATTGGCCAGGTAGTTTTTACGAGAGTAATTTGCTTCTCCTTTCAGTGGAACCATGTTGCTTTGCTGCTGAGATGTCTGCAATTACATTGTACTTTGGAGCTGTGCCAGCAATTCTACATGGCGTGGATGTTCAAGAGGAGTTGCAGCAGCAGACTTTAGGCAATGCCCAGCAAGAGCTAAGCTCCTGTACTTTTCTTGGTTTTGTAGGAGAAGTTCTAAATTAATGTGTGAATTCTGCTCTTGCTCCCTGCTAGGCAAAAATGATGTAGGGAATTTTAAAAAGTAGTTTCAAGGAAGTACATTGTGAATCTGTTGAATTCTGTCTGCCATGTTTTCTTCCTATTATCTCTATATATGTTTGAGCATCACAAGCCCAGCAGGAGCTTGTGTTCCTCAGTCAGATGCTCTAAAGCAGAACTTCATTGTAACTGATAAAAATTTGCTGCAGTTTTCTGCTTTTACAGCTTCAGCTTTTGCCACAAACTCTTGATCTTGCAGATGAATGAAGAAAGAATTTCTCCCCATAGACTGTTACTATTATGAGTTGGCTTTGTGGTTATAGCTGTGGCAGCTGTACCTTTATGCACTGTGGTTTTGCTGGTAGGACATATCCTGGGAAGTACCTGGCAGGCTTAGGATTTTATATCCAAGGTCAGTTCCCGCAAAGTTAAAATTCCTTTTTCTTATCATTCTATGATCAGCCTATTTTTGCTTACCTGGTGCTGAAACTAAGTAAAGATGATAATATCTTAGTTTTACTCATTGACCATCTGTGCATGGTTTGAGTACTGTCGTGAATGTTAAGTTTAGTGCATTTGCAAGTGTTTGTGGTCCCACGCATCTAGGTGTCCTATTGAACATAGGTCTGCTTTAGACATTGTCGCTTGATTTAGCCTTTCATAAATTCATTTTAGATATTATGAATCTTCAACTTAAAGGTTGAAGAATAGATGAACACCTGCTAATCCTTCTCTGTGATGTTTAAGCTTTATTTTAGTGATTCTTGCAGCTGAAATTCTGTTTTGTCTTCCACAGAGACTGTACAGTTGGTGCTGTTTTGCAGTGGAATGAAAATATTTTATGGGTGATAGGTTTTGCAACTTAAAATTAATGGTTTTGAAGTTGCATAGCAGCCAGCTGGAGGAGGGAAGGCAATGTAGAAAAGCAGTTGGTGAACACCCAAAAATCTTTAGTCTGGAGAAGCATGTTGAGCATTACTTTGAAATTACATGCTCCAAGGCAAAGTTACTCCTGGACAGGATTAAAATCTCAAGATTTATTGCCATGCAAAAAGTTGCATTATGTCAGGATAGCTTTCTGTGCTTCAGAGGAATAACCTACTTGTAAACAACCTTGTCTGCCTTGACACAGTACACTAACAGTTGTTTGGTTTTCTGGTTTTGCCCTTTACCACTTTGAGAGAAAAACAATTTAATTCTGCGGGCTATACACAGGCTTTATTTGCACTAATAGCAGTTTTGAATAACTGTACCAAACCAATGTAGTTATTTTTAATTTAATATAAGACAGTCGAGTCTAATAAAAATGTTGATTGGTATGAAACAAACAAAAGATAATTCGGCTTGTACTTTACAGGTTGAGATAGGCAGCTTTTACTTCTCTCTCTGACTTCCATTAAATAGTTCAAAATAATCAAAGCATGTCAAGATAGTAAAATAATTTCAAATACATAAATGAAATGAATGAAGTTGAGATTCATATGCAGTTGTCTGATGCAAACAAAATCATTTAATCCACTGTCTTTTAATGTACCTTTTAGCATGAGTTATTTAATCTATACTAAATATTTGAGTTAGAAATGAGAAAACTGCACGTGGAATATCTATTTTAAATCACAAAAGCATTCATTTAAGCAAATAGCATAATTTTACTTAAAAGGTCCTTTGAAATGTTACAAGAACATTTGATACTTCTTATATCAGACCTTCTGAAAAATATTATGGCAGTGGGCAGACGGTACTCTAGTGAGGTTAAATTTGAATTTTCATTATAAGCCTTTCTTATTACTGATTACTATTAAATAGCTTGTCCTTTTCAAAGTTCAAGAAGGACTTACATTTTGTAGGATAAGGTATTTTAAACTCGCTGTATTGTTTTTGTAGTGGATTTATGGATAACTTCTTTTTGACCAGACTCCAAAAGTACACAGTTTTTCTATTCAAAATATGCATTACTCACAAAAAAGACAGAAGACTGTTAATAATGGTCATGTGTTTGTGTATACAACCATTATATCTATTGATATTAATTTATAGAAATATGCATAATTGTATAATTATATGGTTTATTTGTAATGAATATATAGTTATATATACTATATTAAAGTATATGTACTATGTATATGGTGTAACTTTATTATAAGATTTATATATGAGTAACTTTCTTATAAGAATGCTTTACAGGAGAGTATTTAATACAGTAAGTATTTACGACTAATTGAAAATATAGAAGTTCAGTTAAATGAACCTTCATCCTGCCTCTGTAGGGATGCTCTGAAAAAAATTAAGTTTTACAACTTAGAGATTGAGCTTCTGTTCTTGGCTACTGTAGTCTATTGCAATAAATCTAAAAGAGCCCCTCCTCATGTGGGTCCCTGTATTACTGCTCTCTGTCTTCTTACTTGTCTTGATATATTCCTCTTCTCTTGCTCATTTCCTTGCAAGGACACCAGTGGGTTAAATTTCTGTTCTTCCCTTTGATGTCTCTTATGAGAGATTTAATACCTGTTGGTACCATGCGACTAGTCGGGAAGATTTGCTCAAAAACCACACTTGGCACTCCCAGCTACTGAGGATGAATAATGAATGGCATTAGAACAAGACTGCAGTTGTTTGTTTGAAGAGTGATTCTGTAAAGAAAGTTTTTTTTTTTCCAAAGGAATTTGTTGTGGGCTGTGAAACCACTGCACTTCTTAGTGTTCCATATTATTTAAATTTTGGCAAGAGTTTAGTAGCTAATGAGCATGCATTGATTTTTATGTCATTTTTAGATCACTGCAAGGATAATTAAAAGTATAAATAACTTAGCCTCCTGGTATATTAAGTATATAGACACATCATCAACCATAATTTAGAATTGTTTTTAGATTGAATCATTTTTACAAATAGTTATTTAATTTAGCAGGTTTGTCCTTTGGTTCAGTAAAGTCATCTGTCATTTATATTAGAGCTGTAGCTCGTGGAAAGGGCAGCTTTAACAACATTCAGTGAACTCTGAGAGTCAGGGTTGAGCTTCTGTCAGCTTTTATATTCGATTCTTCAGCACAGCCTTGATTCAGCAAAGCACTGAAGACATAGCTAACATAGTAATCTCCTTCAAGTGTTTCCCAGTAGTTGGAGCCCTAAATGCAGAGCGCATTTACCTAGATTGTAACTACTCAAGTTAATCCAGTGCCTTGGTAGCAACACTGAGGAGTGCTCTGAGTAAGAGCTTTTTTATTTTCCAGTTTTGATCTCTGTACGCTGCTATATATTTATAGAAGTAGCCTGGTAAGTCAGAGGTGGTGATGGGGGTGCTCTGGAAAGGAAAAAAGGGCTTACCTGTTCCTCTTCAAAAGCAGACTTATTTTGTCTGTTGCTGAGATAGTTGCATTTGCTGGAGTTGTTGCTGGACCTGTTGCAGTGAGTCCAGAGGAGGGCCACAAAGATGATCAGAGGGCTGGAGCACCTCTCATGTGAGGAGAGGCTGAGATAGTTGGGGCTGTTCAGCCTGGAGAAGAGAAGGCTCCAAGGAGACCTTATAAGCAGGCTTCCAGTACCTAAAGGGGGCCTACAGGAAAGCTGGGGAGGGACTCTTTATCAGGGAGTGCAGTGATAGGACAAGGGGTAACAGTTTTAAACTGAAAGAGGGTTAATTTAGATTAGATATTAGGAAGAAATTCTTTACTGTGAGGGTGGTGAGACACTGGAACAGATTGCCCAGGGAAGCTGTGGATGCCCCATCCCTGGAGGTGTTCAAGGCCAGGTTGGATGGGGTTTTGAGCAACCTGGTGTAGTGGGAGGTGTCCCTGCCCATGGCAGGGGGGTTGAAACTAGATTATTTCTAAGGTCCCTTCCAAATCTAACCCTTCTATGATTCTATAATGTTGAAGTGAATCTTATGCATGATGGAGAGTGATTACTACTGATAAACGGCCTTGGCACCAATAGAAGAGGCTTCTTTTGAAATAAATTCAATCTAGTGAGAAATCTGGTCCAGTTTTTCAAAATCTTATGAGAATCCTTATCATTTTTTCCTGGTTTTGAAATACAAAGATTTCTCTTGCTTCAACTGACATGCTGTGAATATTGTGTTTTTCGTGAAGACTTAGGACATTATGGATAGGTTCCACAACCTGATGGATGACTATGTTTGTTTGCTTTTACTTATATCAAGGAATTATAAAATAAGTATATTTCATTATTTTGATGTCTTAAACCTTACTTTTAAGGACACAGTTTTCAAATGTTACTCTGACTTATGCAGGCATTTTAGCAATTCATTGGGATCAATTCCATAATGAGCAGTGGAGAAATACCATTGTCTGATGAACAGTGAATCAGATGTGCTTATCTGAAAACATTGTGTTCAATTACTTCTGCTGGAGAAGTAATTGTCTTATCTTTAGTCTTATCTGAGTAGTTGTTTTCATGTTTTGCTCATCTCTGCTTTC
The DNA here is from genome assembly GCA_008711295.1 of Anarhynchus alexandrinus. Taxonomy (NCBI): domain Eukaryota; kingdom Metazoa; phylum Chordata; class Aves; order Charadriiformes; family Charadriidae; genus Anarhynchus; species Anarhynchus alexandrinus. The sequence goes on from VUYV01000073.1 coordinate 4,062,390, forward strand.
AGAATTAATTGGTTGAATTTCAGATCACATTTGCCAATTTTTTTGTTTTCTTTTTTAAAGAAATCCAAATTTCTCTGGACTTCCCATTATTATCAGCTAAACAGCTTTGAAAATACCACTTCATTTTTTTAAAACGTCTTTCACATATTACTGTAGGAATTTTACTTTCCTAGCTGTATTCCTTTGACTAGTTATGGGAACGTGACAATCATATCATGCTCTAAATTTCTCCTTCAAACAACCAGTTCCTTAGAGAAAGCATTGAAAAGGACAAGGAGGGAAGATAGTCTCAGGCTTTCATCTTTATTTCTTACTTGTTTTGAATGCTTCATTCTGACAGTTTAGCACATAGTTGTTTCGTATCAGCATCTAGCACAGTAGCCGAGTATCTTCCCCCTTGATTAGAATTTTATTTTGTTTCCTTTCTGTACTACTTCAGTTCAGTTCTGAAATGTATGCCAGAAATACATTAAACAGTTTGATTAGCATTAATCATATGCAGTTCTGTCTTTCTCAAAATGAAAGTTATATGAAGGTTTTCATGATATCTTAATCTTATGTCTCTTTATTGTGTTTTCATGGATGAGACTAGCATATATCTTGTAGATGGAACAGAAGGGTTGAGTTTGAGCTATCACTTTAATCTGCAGAGGCTGTATCTCAAGTTTGGTTAACCCTGGGAAGAGTTCTGACTCTTGCTCTTCCTGGGGAACAGTTCCATTATCACCAACCCTTCTTCCTGCCCCAACACTTATGAGGTTTTCTTTTCCAGTTGTCCTGAACCCACAACATTGAGTGTACTTTAAGTAAAAGCACCAAGTCTCTCAATTTGGCTCGCTCATTAGGGAGTATGGTAGGCTGTGAAGACCATGCTTATTTTGATCTTAGTAGTTGGTTTTGCTAGATAGAAATGTCATATTATTGAGTTTATGCTAATATTGTCCCAGGTAAACATCACTTGATTATCCGATATATATGCTGCTGAGCAACATCAGTGACTTTTCTCTGTGGAGTATCTCCACACTACTCAGACACTGATTTTCAGAAAAACATGAAACTTCCCTGAACCTAATATATTTGAGATCTTTCTTAAGAAAATTTGGTTGACATAGGCTAAGAGGTTTAAAAGTTCTGGGGAAGGGGGCGATAAAGAAAAGAGGGAAAAAATGAGAAGAATGGAGTGACAGACAGGATGCTTAGAATGATTTGGGTTTTCCTGTTGGTGAGATCACTGGCAGGCAAAACTGGATGATGATGATTTACAGAGGTGGACTTAATGTCCTGTGAAAAAAAATCACACTGACATGTCCTTTTCTTAACTCAGAGCATGCTCCTAGTTTGGACCATTATACTGAGTATGCTTTACTACATCTTAGTGTTCTAAAGCCTGGTTTCTAAAGCTGACTCACATCTCTCTCAAACACTGTCAAGGTCAATATGTAGTGGTGACATTTTACCTGTCATAAAGTCAGTCCGAAGTAGATGCAGTCTTGCACCCTGCGATGACTTAGGGAATCTGTAGAATTTATGAATTTTATTTGATACTGAGGGTCATAATTTTTTTGTCAGACTGGGAAGTCCAGAATCTCAAGGCTTCTTTGCAATGTAGAAAAGTTGAATGTTTTCAGAAGGAAGAATGTAAAATAGCATTATTTCTCTTGTTAACCCCACCTTCCTCCAGCTAATCTGTTTTACCTCCCCCTTATTCTTTTCAGCCAGCATAGCAAACTGTGCTGTGCTCTCTGGGACTCATGCTGGCTCTTGCCTTTACTCTCAAAAGGAGCAGGCTTGGCCTGGCCCGCTTTCTCTAAGGGAAACTTAGAAGCAAGAACTCATTGCTGAGTAAAGGTACTAAGGAACAGGGGAAAAGACCGCATGCATGCAAAGTCCCATCTATGTGCAAAGTTACTGTGTGCACGTCTGAGTCCTACTGTTTTCTTTCTCATCTTCTTCCTCAATGCTCCCATAAACTCCTTCTGACAATTTGCCCTATCCTTATGTCAAATTGAATTATTCTTTTTTTTTAATATCGGGAGAGCAAACCACAGTTTTGTTTACATGGCTGAGGAACTCTAAGCCAGCTCAGACTCTTGGCATTTGGGATTGGTCTGGGAGGAAGCACTGAGCTGATGGGCTGAGTTGTCCTATGTGGGTGCTCACTCTCCAGAGGAACGCTATCAGCCAATCTGCCTCTTTCTGTAAACAGAAAGCAAAGTCTCCTCTCCTGTAATGGAAGTGAGGCAGCTCTCCTTATACCGAAAGGTTCTGTGAAACTAAGGTGAAAAAAATGGGGGGGGGGTTGGTGTTTTGTTTTGCTTTTGTTTTAAGCATAGATGTTTTTCTCCTTCCTTTACAATGAAGATTATGGAAAAATACTCCCATGAGTAATAGGGCTAAAGAAGAACAAAGAGACATGATCTAATAAAGCTTCCCACACACTTGTGTTAAATGCTGCAAAAGGACAAGTCATAAAGACTAATTCCTAACATGAGTGTTCCTGGAGCAGTAAGTGCTAGGACACACATGGTTTGTTTGTACTAAGGGAAAACACTGGAATTGTTTCAGGAAATACTAAACCCCGAGCCATTAATAAACAAGAATTGCAATATAATTAGTCTAAATGTCCTTATGCAAACAGTCTTTCCCCCAAATAAACCAACAGCCACAAAAAAAAACCCACAACCCAGTGCAGTGTCAGGACTATGAGAGTTGGACTTTAAATGGAGGAGGCAGCTCCAAAAAATCCTCAAGTCAAAACACAAGGATAGAATCAAGGTACTGCAGTAAGCTGTGATGTTTTGAGTATTGCTTGGAGTTCTGAAAAGTTTATTTGCAGAGAGGGTGTTGATCTCTGGAAACACCTCCCCAGGACCCAAAACCTTAGCGTATCACCTCCCATCTCCAAACTCTAGCTGTGTTTGAAGGTGCCTGTGCAGTGCTTTGTTTAGACTTGCTGATTTCTGAAAAACTGAAAACCCCAATTTTGCTAGCTTCACCTAAATTTGCCTGTATCACCAGACAAGATTGTAAAAAATGTCAAACAAAGACCAGTAAGGAACAAATAAAGGTAAGTTTCTAATTATGTGTGGAAATTAAGTTATGAAATGGTAATGAAATATAAAACTCGATTCTGGATTACAATTAACAAGACTTCTTGGTTGCTGGCTGCTCAGTGCTCATCATCTAGAGCTGGATGTTCCTCCTGGGGCATTTACCAGTCAGGGCTACCTCTCCTGGGCTTGGCCTCTCGCATAGTCTTTTAAAAGAATCCTGCTTCCTTTCAATATAGACAGAGTATTTGGGGCTTAACTGGAGTCTTGTGCCTTTTAATTGTGAAAATACTCCAGGGTGTCATCTGAACTGCTCACCGTCCTGGCCAAGCAGACAGGGTTTTTTGCAGTAGCTTTAAACAGCTTTTCCAGATCCGTCTGATGCAGTATAAGTGTCCAGTGACATACTACCTATAGCGAAGGCTGTTAACGTGTGGCATGTTTTGGCCTCTGTTCTTTGGTATGGCCTCAGCCACATGTGGAGACCTTAAGTGATGCACTACCATTAGAAGTGCCAGAGGGTGCCTGGCCCAGACTGCCTTCCTCCTTCTCCTTACCATGTACAGTTTAGACCTCCTTATGTCAAAGTGGCCCACTCACTTTCATGAGGGTTGAGAAAAGGCGTGGTAATTTAGAAGTTATATAATTTTCTTTGTCTCTTATTGTGGATTTAAAAAAAAAAGAGAGAGAAAGCACTCCTTTTAGGGAGATGGAAGCCCCTCTGACCTTGTGTGCATTATGGGTCTCGCTTCTGTGTATTGAAGCAGAAGTGGATTCTTACAGACCCATGGATAAATGAGGAAGGAGGAAAAAATGTAAAGATTAGGAAAGAAAAAAACAAACAGTTAAAATTCAAGAGGACAGCTTCAGACAAATGGAGGTAAGAAAGTGAAAATACACCCACTTTTTGAAGAAAAATGTGTAAATTATGCTAAGTAGAATATCTTCTAGAAGAGCTAAGAAGGTGCTAGGAAGAGTTAATAATGGAAGCATATGTACAAAAACTGTATATGCAAGCCTATATCTAAGAAACAGGACTTTACATAGAATCAGTGGGTTTGGGAGACTTGAGAGAATGAGAACCATCCAGAAAGACACAGAAAAGCGTGAGTTTTCACCCTGCTGAATGTTGGGGTGATGCCTACTCTTTTAGGTGCTTAAAAAAATGCAGCTATATCTAGATAACAAGCTGATGCATTCACAAGCAGTGGTTCAGTCAGAGTAATGTATTTCCAGAAGAGCTGGAGGAATTTAAAAGTGAAAGCTCCTGCTAAAATTATTTATTGGAATCATGAAGTCTTGGACATGGAAGGATAGCAAGCATTGTCTTCCAAAGTGATGCTCTCAGATCTGCTGAAAGTAATTGGCATCCGTCTTGCTTTGGAGAATCTGATACTAGCTGCTCAGATAGAATTGTTAAACTGACTGGATCACTGATCAGTGTGACAGTTTGTGCATTATAGAAGAAACAAGCCTGAACAATAGGAAGTGGAACGTTCTTGCCTTTTGAGTTAATCTTGTTGAACTAATCTTGTTCTTCAGCATGTGGTAGTGGGAACAGTTTATAGAAATGTGCTTTCAGAATGTTGGTTTTATGACTAGTCATAAGAAATGTTAATTCTTTTAATACATCTAAAGCAGAAAGCTGTATAAAATGAACTGGGATGGAGTTTTTGTTTGGTATAGACTGTTAGTAAGATTCCAGTGAGCACATCATAAACATCGGTTTTGAAAATCACACCTGACCTCTTGTCTTTTCAGAAGTGAAAGGACATTTTTCTTTCTAGAAGTAATATAAAAAGTGGAAGCATTATGTTCTTTGTAGAATACTCTATATGTAAAAACACTATATGATGGGAAATTACCAGTGGCAGATGAAATTTGGTTCAGAAATAATCGGACTTTGAATTAGAAACATTAAGAGATTGCTATGCTAGGTGTTCCTTTCACATTATGTATCTTTTTGCAAGATTGCTGGTACAGATAAGGTACTCTGAATGCACCTTGTATTTCTGGTAAAACACACTTATCTGTGACTTTTACAGGGAAAATGCGAAGAGAATTTTTTATCACAATACTATGGCAGATTCTAATATTTATTTGAAACTTGGGTTTTAGATATATTTTAAGAGAATGAAAAAGTTTTGTTTGTTTGTTTGTTTCAACTTTATAGCCTTGCTGATGCATGGGAAAGTGATATTGGAGTTCATCCTTTAACGTTTCCATCAGAAACGTGTATGGAACTACTGCTGATACTGGGTTTGAGTACCACTTCTCTGCCACCTTCACTTCGATGCATGAACTCTTTTCAGGTAAGGAACAGCTGCTATTTCAGTATAAAGGTGTTATTTCTAGGAAAAAGAGAGATCCCTGGGGCCCATAAACCCTTTCAGAGTAAAGGTTTATCTTCTGTAGTTTCATGACTCTCCATTATATTAAATATAGCAATGGAGAGGTTCTTGTAGTGCTCAGTTTCTTTCAACCGTATTAAATGTAGACCAAGGCAGGAAATGTCACTGGATTTTTAAACAGTGAATCACTATTTAAATTAAATTAGATGTTTAAAGAAATTTCATCAAACTTAGGCTGAAGTAGCTAGAATCATTATATAGAATCTTCTTGGCTTCAAAAGAAAAAAAAAAACCACCAAGTCCTGAGCTAAAAATAAAGATTTCCAGTGGTGAAAACCTGTAAAATTCGGAGTGAAGCATTCACAGTTTTGCCCCGTGTTCTTCTGTATGTCGCTGCTGAGGTTTTCAGCAGTCACAGAAATTTTCCTAAGAAAACATTGTTGCAGGCATGTTAAATTGTGATTTGTATTTATCGTGTGTCTGAAGACGTATGATTTTTACAAATGAAATATACAGACATCTCAATTCATGATGATGCGACATATCAACTCAACCTTTTTATGATGCTTCTGTCTTCCGTTGTAGTTACATAGTCCATCAGTTGTGTATTGATGCAAATCTAAAGTAACCAGCTGTTGAGCAATAAGCATACCTGAATCTGTTTGTTTTGACAGCTATAGAAGAATCATTATCTTAGTGGGACTGAGTGTCCTAAACAGTTTATAGCATGAAATCCGGTAGCTTCTATTTGTCCGTAGTCCCAGTTTGTACTTAAGGCACATTTAATTAGTGTTCCTGAGTTGTGTTTACTGAAAAATAATCTTATTGTAGAATTTTGGAGCCAGAAAGAACATGGTCATAAACCAAAATTAAGTAATTTATTTTAATACAGTTACACTGATGTACAACTGCTGAAAACACATCTAGATGTTAGGAAATAAGTATGTATTGTCTGCTGATTTTCTATCTCATGAGCTTGGAAACAGGGGATCTGTGTATGGTGACCTCTCAGGTATGGCAGCAGCCATTGATTGTTTCAGCATGATATTTTAATACCCAAGGTTAGAATTGTTATTGGGTTGTACATTCGGAGGCCATAAAATTGAAGAATCTCCTGGATGCCGTCAGTGTGAGATCGTAAAAATTACAAGTTTCAAGGATTGGCCAGTACCAGTTGTCCGTGCAGTTGAATAGTCCATGTTTCCTATTAAGAAGTGAACGTTTTGGTTGTCTAATCCAGGAGGATGTATTCCTTATCCATTACATTGCCGGTAATTTATGGTAAAGTCTTCTCTGCTTTACCTGTGATAGGCTGAATAGGAGTCTCTTCTTGTATGCTGAGGCTGTTTCTGTGTGTACTCAGTCCCAGGTTGTGCACTTAGGATTTCCTTTGATTTGTATATTTGAGTAGAAATAGGAGGTGATAAATGACCATCAACTGGTGCAGATACAAATCAGTAAACTCAGGAAGGGTTTTTACTTCAGACTACACAAAACACCAGACTTTTCTTTTTCCTCGTCAGGCTTTCCATGATGGTGCTTGATTGCTCCTGGGCCATTTTAGCTTCGTGAGGCTGTCTCTGGAAATGAACCGTCGCCATAGAGGCATATCATGCGCAGCCTGGAAGCGAGTCAGGGGTAGGGTTATGTCAGCTGTGGGGCGGGAGGGCCCCATGCATCCTCTGGAGGCCCTCTAACGACAGCCTTTTAAACTCAAATTTTGGTGGAACCGCTGAAAGCAAACATTGCAGTGCTTTACCGAACTGAAGTACTATGGGAGACAGCATCGTCCAGCGCTGGCCTGCACAGATCTTAGTTTGCCCACCTGTGTGCCAAAGCTGGTGATGTGACAACGTCCAGTCTCGGTTGCGAACATTATTTCAGGCTGAAGATACTGCATTTTGAGTTGATCTCTGGAGTCTGTGCTCTCACGGCAGCAAGAAAGGCAAAAATTCATAGTTTTCAAAAAGCCAAGTTCTGAAACCCACTCTGATAAGATAATGTTTTATTTTGCCAAATGGAAGGAAAGGAAAATGGCTGTTTTGATAAGCTTCTGGCTCCAAATGTCACTCTTCTTGCCAGACAGTCAATATCACCAACTGTTTGTCCTGGAGGGCAAACACTGTCCAGGAAAATATTGTTTTATTTATTTTTATCCTTGCAAACCTTGTTTGGATCCCAGTTTGGGAATCCATGAAGCAGGAACAAAGTTTGCCCGAACTATTCACTAACGCTTGACAATGGGCTGTCAGCCTTATCAGATTTTTTTCTGTCTTGCTTCTTTGTACTCATGTTCACTTTCTCTACAGCAAATATTAGAATTATGTGTCCTAGCTTTTCTGTATTTTTCTTGGAAAAAGTTGGCAAGATCTGCAGAGAGCTTGAATAATGTTATTAAATTGTGTGATTGCCTGAGCATAAGATCCCTCTGCATCCAAAATACTGACTCTGAGTCAAACGGGGAATAAAAAAAAGGTACTAATTGAAAACTGATATTTCATGTGTCTTAATGGAGCATTGGCAAAAATGATGAAAACTAGTTTTGTTTTCTTTTGTGGTAGACCTGCAGTGGTCTAGAAAAAAAATAAAAATAATTCTATATTACAATAATCCATGTATTTTAACTGAAACAATCGCAGAGTTTCCTGTTATCCGCACATGACAGTCTTGTTCAGCAGGAGGCCAGGCTGTCGCAGCTGAGTGCTGGCATCTGAATGCTGGGGGAGTTAGAAGGGGAAACAACCCCAGAAAGTGCCAGAGTTTTCCCCTTTCGTAAGTGTACCCACTGTTGGACTAGTGGTGTGGAGCTAAACGGACCGCTAGTTTCCACTGGTGCATTTTTTGTGTTCTGATACAGCACTTTAAAATGCGTGTAACAGGCTGCTGTATATGTAGAGATCTAAAAGTTACAGTTTAACTCCGGAGATCATATCAATGTCGCTTTAAAACATCCAATTATTTGTAATTAGGTAGACAAAAATGATCTCAGCTGTACCTTTGTGTTGTCTGAGACTGTATTTACCTTCTCTCTCTATTATATTACAACACTGCAGTGTTGACAAGCCAAATTTTAGTTAGTATAAGTATGCATTGGATGATGTTTAGGTTGTAGAAAGTACACGAGTGAAATATGCTTAGTTGCTAATCATCTTTGCAATAAACTCTGTTCTGCTTTGTGCTCTTGAAGTGCTCTCTGGGACTAGCTTAGCAGACTCCGTACCTGTGCTGAGACATAAATTACATTTTATTTTCCAACGGTGTGCTACTGCTTAGTAACATAATATTTGAAATCACTTTTCAATTCCGTTTTGACCCTGTGAAGATTTTTCAGTGTGATTTACGTCGCTGGAGCAGCCTGGAGGAGAGGAGCATCGGCAGACTACGTTACATAGCTCTCTGCTGAGTTTAAGGGGGTCGGTGCTCACCGCAGCCAGCTTTTAAGCTTCCCAGGCTGTTGATCCTAGGTCCTAGATTGTCTTTGGCTCATCTCTCATTTTACCTGTGCAGTTACACTGACGTTGTTCTGGTGGACCGTAGAGAGTTAAATCTTAGCAAGCCTGAGCCTGGAAGCTCTTGAGGGACCAAAGTGGGCAGACAAATTCTTGCTTGTTGATGGCGGCCTCCAGGTTTACTGGAGAACATAAATTTGCAGCCCTGACTCGCACCTTCCCAGGCCTATAATCCCTCACCCATACTGCGGATGTCTCAGATCAAGGGAATAGGATTGACTGAGGCACTTGATATTTATCCTGGAACGGCGCAGAAAGCAGTGAGAAGGGAGAGAGGAGCTGGCTACCGGAAAAGATTAAAAAATTTCTTAGCTGGCTTTTGCTCTGAGCGTTGTTTTGCCGCTCCGTTCAGCTCCGTTACACTGTACAGAAAGCTGTGTTACTTATTACACTCTTGATCTGTCTGGCTGTCCACCCACCTGAGCTGTCAGCCCTTTGCTTTAGGAGCGGTTGGGCTTGACTTTGTGTATTATTCTTAATACTTGCGAGCACTTGTAGCTAGCACCCACTTGAGTTATCGTGTGCTTTATCACTGAACGGTTCAGCTGCTGCTCCTCCGCGCAGTCTGGGAGAACGTGTTGGTACTTTAGAGCTTACACCACAAAACAGTTAACACGGGGAGATGCTTTAAAGTGACAAGTATTCTCTGCAGTGTTTTGCTAACCTTATCTCGTCTTTCTCTGCATTCAAGCACAGTGAACAGAAAATGCCCTGTATATTGAATTCTTATGATGATATATGGGGCTGTTCAGCACATTCTCTCTCGCTGCTGGTATTGTGGGAAACCAGGCATTTTGCTTCCTGTATCAAGGCGCTGTTCATAAGGCCACAGACTGTAACAAGAGTTCTCAGGGTTAAAGAGATCACAGTTTTATTTTCACTTCTACAGTTGCAAGAAGTTGAAAGAAGATTGTGATTAAGAACTGCCAAGCAGTTTCAAAATTTTGTTTGAAATAGCCCTTGATATTCTTTGGTGCTGCACCCGGTGCCACTGGTAGCTTATCAGCACACTAAGAGACGGAGAGCCAGTGTCTAAGAAAAAAAACCAAAATTGCTCATTCTGTTGCTACAGTAAGCATTCCTAGAGGTGTCTCTGGAGGAAAAACTCATTGGCAGTTACTTTGCTTCCAAAAAAAAGGAGGAAAGAAAGTTTCTTGTAGAGCAGCCTGTCAAGTTCTCTATCATTTACAGTCCTTTAATCAAGTGCAGAAAAAATCCCTAAAAGTGACAGATTTAGAGATACAAAGTAGCAAGTTGCTCAGACAATATAAGAATGAATAAATACTGTATTTGTTATAGTTCAGTGGCCCTGGTATATGAGTATCAAAAGTACTCAGAAGACTCATGGAGGGCAAAATGCAAAATTACTGCTGTCTCTCAGGTCTACACGTGGTATGAACTAAAGAGTGCCTTGATATTCAGTGTTTTTTAATATTGATACTTTTATTTTTTATGTGTGTGTATATATATACACAAAGCACTTTCAAACTTGTTTATCTCAAAAAGAAGTTAGCTGAAGATAGAGGACACTTTGCAGATGCGCCTGTGTTTTCTGACAATCCGTTTTGAAGCAAACAGCTGAGTAAATTTTAGAAAAATCTGCTCAGCTCCTCCTTTTCTTCCCTTCTGGGCATTTGGAGCTGGAGAAATTGCACAGATTCTTTTAAGTTGTACTCCACTCTTTTGGACTACTGTGAAACAGTATCAAAGACAGGACAAGGAGCTACTCTGATTCAGAATGATCTGGAAAATAATGATGTAAGAAATGAAAATATCAAGACAGAAGGAGTGGCTTTCAAAATATTGTGTTTTTTGTTAAATTATCACAGAAAGGAAAACTAAATAGGTCCATTTATGCAATAAAATAGCTTATTATCTTTTTAAACATTAAAAAAAAAATTATTACTTGCTTACTGAGGATGTTCCACAAAATGAATTATAGATTTGAATATGTATGTTCTGTAATATTTTGCAGACAACAGATTAGTTCCTAAATATTGGAGGAATTTTTTTTTACACTTAGGGTTTTTTTAATATTTCTCAGAAGCTTGCAGACTGCTTAGGTTGCTGAAACTTCTGAATGAATGTTTACATTATAAACATGGAGAAACCACTGCAAATATATTGCAGTCTCTGTGTAAAATACAGTCATTTTTGTTTTCCTTAACTGACCAGTTTTACAAAATGTAAACTACAGTGAGGAAACCAAGTGTAGTTAGTGTCAGCCTCTTTTGGCTGCTCCTATTTCCCCCAAACTAGAGGTGTTTTGATTTTTGCAGATTAGGATAAAAGTGCCTGGTATGTGCTTTTGCTAGTTTTGACTAACGCGAACAGGTTGCCAGGATGACATAAGATGGATTGATTTTCTATTTTATTGTGATGATTATGTGGAAGTTTTAAAGTTTGTTTTCAAACAATATATTTTTAATAGCAAATAAGTACCCAAGCCTTATGTAGTCCTTGGAAAGCAGATGTAGTTTTTAAAAATATGCATAGAAATATTTCATTGATTTTAAAATAAAATAAGTTATAACGTGTGTATATTTGGGGGTTTTGTTGGTGTTTGTCCACATTTACTAAAAAGCCATAATCTGCTGAAATGCTGCAGAATAATTAAGAAAAGTTATAAAATTATATTGAGCAAATGCTGGCAAGAGCAAGTGATATTAAGAGAGTGTTTCAAAGACGAATCTGAATACTTCTTTGCAGAATGATAGAGATTTCTAGGTTCAATTAAGAGGTTATTGTCTTGTTTTTCTTGTCTGCTACAGAATTATCCTTCATTAAGTTGATTTTTATTATGCCACTCAGGTTACCTTACTCAGTGTTCACTGTAAGCTATCTTTTAAAAGTATCTCTAGAGTGTTCAGTTGTATTTATTGAACGTTGACACTATCCACTTTTTTTAAATGTTAACTCTCAAGACTTCAAGCTGAAATGGAACAATTTTTTTCTTGAACTATAATTAGTATTTTGAAGTCTTTGTTGAACCTGCACTGAAAAAGTTTCATACTATTGATTCTGCATAAACTTTATTAAAACATGTCCCCTAGCTGAGAACTGTTTGACTCTGCATATGCAGGAGCACATTGAGCAATGTCCTGTACCTCCTTATGTGTCCCATCTATGACTCATCCATATCTGCAGCACAGGCTCTCATTTCTAGGCTATGGGTTTGTGATATCTAGTGCTGCTTTGGAGATGCTGATGGGAAGGTATTATCTCACTTATCTAATATGTGGCATGGCTGCATTTCCTCTAAGGGAAAGGAGCTGCCCATTTATATTGGCCTGAAACAGAAAAAAACCAATCACATGTAAACCTAAACCAAATCTATGAGTGGGAAAAATGCAGGCTGAGCTTGTTTGGGGAAGAACAAAATTTTATGATTACTTCAGTGCTCAGTGATGGGGAGTCAGGACCAGACAGCAGCAGTGGTCCTAAACTGAGATTCAAACTTTGTCATCAGCTTCTCAGAAGACTAAATGCCTCTTTTCTTCCAAGACAGTTGTCCAATAGAGAAGAAATCAGAGAGTGAACCTGATCATATCCTAAACAGAAGTAGATATAATTACAAAAACCCCACGAGCTCCCAGTGAGAAGCAGCATACATGTAGCATACAGGCAAGTGCCTCCTCTGCAAATAGTCCCCTGCTGCTTGAGAGGGAAGATCTGCTGAAGGGATTAACTCGTTTGCATGCAATTCCCTCTGCCTGGAATCTGGCAACAGCCATTTCTAACATCATCATCTCGCAGTACATTTCATACCAGTTTTCTTAGAAAACATGCTCAAATATGTCATTTAGACGTGAATGTACAATTGATTGCAGAAATCCAGTTTAGATAACATGGGCTATACCAGACTATCAACTGCTTGAAAGGGGGTGAAGACAGAACTAATTAGCAATGAAAATGCCTGATTGATACCGCTCATTTTATTTCCTGTTTGCTTCTATTGTGAATGTTCTGCTTTTCCCAAGTCGTTTTGAAATCCAAAAGTGTAGCTGTTGCATCCTAATTATCCGGTACGTGTGTCCGCAATGTGCTATTAAACACAAACTGAGAGCTTGTGTTCTTTATCCTCAACAGGCACCACACTGTGTGTTATGGAAAGAGACCAGACAAATAGCCGTGTTTTATGTACCTGAATATATACATAAAGAAGAGTCTTATGGGAGGCATGATACACTTTTAGAACATCCATTTCTCTTTATTAACTGAGGCTGTTGCCTTTGTGACTGAGAAACAGGCTCTGCTCAAAAGAAATATTTAGCCCTATAGAAAACCAAATAATGCTGTATGTGTTTGTAGATAATTTATCTCTTTAGGGCTGCTTCCCTCCAAAACGTTGGTTTCTCTAAGTTAGTCTTAGCTCTATTCAGATCATAATTAATAGGTTGACTTATGTGAGGAATAAGTTTCGACCTCTTAGCCAACAAGGTACAGAAATCTGGTTATCAGCTGCATAGAGCTGGATAGCCAGCTGTTGCTTTGAGAATAATACTGAGTCATTGGATGGAAATTATTCTATAATGGTAATTTTTCCTTGAAGTTTCATGTTGTTATGCTGTGTGCTTTGTGAATGGATGTTGTTCTGGAAAGCTACAACAGTGTTCATTTCCATTAGGAATCTACATGGAAGCTTTGAAGCTACTTACGAAGTCCAGAAACCTCTGCAGAAAAAAAAGTTGTATTTATAATGGTACTTCTTAGTAGGTTTACAGGTGCTTTAAAAATAGATGGATTCAACCCTATTGGATTTCAGCTGTAGGCTGAAATACGTATGATGTTATCATGCATTAGAAAATTTTGAGGGATCCTGAAGGAGGATGTCACTGAATTCTAGCATTGTATTAGCAGGCGGGGCAGCTTGCCAAGGCACTCAGAGCAGTTCGAGAGTGTTAAAGAGTTGGAAACGGTAATGATGTCTTCAAGGAGACAAATAGACAAATATACAGACGTCTGCAAAGCCAGAGCATAATAATTGGATCGATGACTTGACTATGATAAAGTACACAGTGGACAAAAAGGAAGGGGATTGTTAAGTTCTGCTTTTTTTATTGTCAGTTGAAAATGAGTCTGGAATGGATCTTTTGGTGAAGAAGTCAGTAATGCCTCCAGTGAGAAACATACGGCTTGCCTTCCCTCAGAAGCAGAAGTCCATCATTCTGTTGCGATGTCAGTAGAGAGCAGTGTGCTCTAAATCTCTGTGCTTAAATCATAGGTCTTGGATCTGGGGGTGGTGGCTGATGACAAATGGTAGTGCTTGAAAGCTCTTGCTTGTGAAGGAAAAAGCTTCAGATTTGGATTTTAGGAAAGCTAGAATGGGCAGAAACATCACGTGAGTAAACAGGTCATACCACCGTCTGTCCAGAGGCGAGGAAAGACCTGAAGGGAAGTGTAAGAGAGAAGATGGACCAGCTACTTTTTCAGTTGGCTGATGCTGTTCCTATTGACATACAGCAGCACAGTTCTGACTGACCACAAAGAGGGCAGGATTATTTCCATTGTCTCTAAGTTGCATGCTGCTTTTGACTAGTAAAAAAGATCAGTTGTGCGAATATTCATTTGTACTATAGCTCCACTACTTTTGAATTAAAGGAATCTGTTCTACGTATGGGTGTGTGGAGAGGTATCTTAGCGTATGTGTTTTAAAGGGCTTCCAAAATAAGATTTGGAGTACTCCTCCAGGAAGAAAAAAGAGAAGGGCAAAAGAACGTGTAAGCATTAACACAGCCTACTGAAATACGGAGGCCATTTAGCCTTCAACAGGAGGCTGTTATGCCTTGAGGTGAAACCTGGCAACCATTTAACACTATGCAGAAAAACTTGCAGGAATCTGAAGATGCCGTAGCCGAGTGAGATCACAGGGAGTGATGGGTGGGCAGAATGTGATTGCTGTTTGGACTTTCTCCAGGCGTTCTGGTTAATGTTTCTTTATCTGTCTCCCGGCAGCTTGACAAGTGAAAAAGGAAGTGATTCTGCCTTCCAGAAAAAAACTATGGAAATACTATTCCCATATCACTAATATAAACTATAAACGCATAGTCTATAGAGAAGGAGACTATTTTAAAATGCCAGTTCCCAGTCTTCATTATTTTTGTGAGCTGTGGTGTTGTGAATTGATGAAACAGATCAGGGAGCTATATTCCTTCTGTTGCTTTTAGTGGGCTTGAATTTTATAAGGGAAATAGAACAAAAAATGAGTATTAAGCTCCTTAGCTACCTGAAAAAGGATCTTGCCTGCAAATTTGTACAAGTGAAGACGTTATTTTAATCTTACTGACTGTTTTGTCTGCTCAGTCCACTTCCAGAATGCCTGGCATTCCTAAATATGATCCTGAAGATGACTGAACTTTGTACTGTTCAGACGTTTGCCCTTTCTGTGACTAGTACCACTGACTCTAGTTCTGATTCTTATCAATAACTATTTGCCTGCATAATTCAGTTCTAGATAGAAGTTTTTCTTGCTGCTGATGCTCCACATGTCACATTTTCCAATTTTCTATTTTCGTATGTAGATGTCGCACCAAATAAAAAAAAAAATCTATCATTGTGTAATGGGGGGTGACTAGCTAACACATTTCTTTTTTAACTCATCAGAGAGCATGCTGCTTACTCTTTATTTCATGTTTTCATACAAAGTCTATTCCATTCTTCATCTGCCAGCTTTACAGAAATTAAATTCTAGGACTGCCTTGTTTTCCTCTTTGTTGACCACTTTGGGTTTTCTGCGCTGATGAGTTTCCATGTCACTTTCTCATTTCTATTAGATACAAATGTACTTTGTTTCCATACCATTTATGAGTATACAGCCCTGTAATTCTCTTACACGTTTTCACTGGATAAAAACTAACTTTAAGTACTTACAGTCATCTAATTGTATTTGCCTCTTTTCAGGTAAGTTGGAAAAACTGAGGCTGGGAGGGGAACCACAGGGCTCTATATCCTTCTTTGTAACAAAGTAGAATCAACTTTACTTCTCATTTAAAAAAAAAAAAAAAAGTCTGCTGAACACAGGGTAACCTTCATCCTTCAGGTTGCATTCTCTGCTTCCACAGAAAGAAAATGCATTTTCAGCTGTATTTTTATAGAGCGGTAGCTAGTGACTAGTTAGATTAATCAGAAGTGTCTATTCTGCATGGTTATCCTGGGGATATATTCCATTTAGTGACTGCTTTTTCTATTTTAAAGTGATATTTAGAATGTGACTAAACACTGCCTATAAAACTTAATGTATTTTTTTCTGTAAGCTTTTACTTGTCTCTTCTGCTCTTTATTTTCTACCCATTTTTGCCCTCTCATGTAGTGCTTTTTCTAAAACCTGGACTTAATCCTGGTACCAGTGCAAAAGGTTAAGATTTTTTTTCAGTTTGAAATGTTCGACCTAGAATTCTTTGAGAAGAAATTCAACAGCAAGTAAAATTAAATCCATGTGACATCCCACGTAACTAATAAATCCTCAGGGATTGAAATTTAACTGTATAAGTAAATATGAATTTCAGATAAAGTTTTCTCTGCTCAAGTGCTGATGCTATTGGAGAACTGGAATTGGAGAAGTACTCCACTGCTCCAGCAGTGTACTGCTGCTCTAAACTCTCCTAGGAGGAGCCAGGATACTGGTGAGGCCAAAATTTGACAAGATTTGAAATGAAATGGGATTTTGATGTATGCAAATAAGAAATGCTGAGCTATATGACTTAATGCTAACATCGATTTTGAAAGAGCTACTGAATCTTGTTCTACCTTTTTTTAAGCCGCTCCCGCATGAGGAGTTTGGGAGGAGACCATTATCCCATTTGCCTGGTTTTTGGAACATCTTCTGAGGACTCTAGTATTCAACAAGGTTGTATCCCCAACACCAGATTTAGATGAAGCAGAGCTCCAATTCCACCTGGAAATTACTGTGCTCCTGTGATTTAGTTAAAATGAACTGTCAGAAGTGAGACACTGTTTACATATTTTTAAGTGTAGCTCAGGAGCCAAAGAAAACCCTGGTGACGCTTATTAGTTACTCATTTTATGTCAGTCTTTCCTGTCAAGGCAAAGCCTGTATTCCTAATACAAAACAATGCAGAAGTCAAGTATGGCTCTTTTACAACAGTACTGATAGTGGTTAAAATACTGATACTTATTAAAGTGCAAATGCTAACACCTGAAAATGGAGCTGTTGGATTATACTCCTTTCCCAACTTACATTCAGATAATTTACAAAACAGCTGAATCCCTGATTGAATCTTCCAAAATAATCCTCAGAACAATCCATAATATTTTGTTTACAACAAGGAAATCATCTTGAAGAAGATGTAAGTCACAGGAAAAAGAATTTGGTGTAAAGACATTATCTTAGTCTCGTATACTGCTCTGTTTATGCAAAAGTGACTTGCCAGTCCATTTTTGGCTGTTCCAGTAAAAATTGACAGTACTTTGGATTACCTCGGGTTCTCATTCAAATGGACAAATACTGAGTGGTTTTGAAAGTTAGGCAATCCATTTAGGGTGTCCACCTGAAAATTGAGGAGTCCGTTTCTCGTCTTGCAAGCTTAAAACTACTACAGATGGTCCCTTAGTAGTTGCAGCTTTGCTTTAATTAGTTTGTGTCATATTATAGAAATGCACCTGAAGTGTTTGTGATGATAGCTCAACTTTGTAGGCAAGGACCTGAACCTATTGAAGTTAATGTCAGAACTCTGTTTGGCTTCAGTGGTGCAGAACTGGACTGCAAATGAATAAACCAGCCAGCTGGATATATTGTAGAGAAATAATTATTGCAGAGTCTCTGAAAGTTCCTCATTAACACTATTGCATGAGAACTTTGCAAGCAAATGCTTGGAGCTAGTCTCTGATAGCTATTCGTTAGACAAGTGAATTAATAACTGTGGCTGCTGGTTCGTGCAGAGGGTTTGCTGTTATTTTTTGTCATTTCTTTGAAGACTTCAAACAGTATAAATGATTTAAAAGCTTCACTCCACTAGATGGGGAAAAAGATGCTTATAGTGTAGTAGTTGCTTACACTCTGCAGTTATTGATATGATGTAATATTTTTATGCTTGGGTAAGTATAGATTTTGAATAAAAGAATTTAATTAACACTGAATTGATATTCCTCATAAGGGGAAAATTCTCTAGTTCTATTTCATTAATGCTTCATGCTTCTAGCAGTTAACTAATTTAATTTTACTCCTGGTGTTCAAGGTCTGTACTTTTCTTTCCTTCTGTCTTTCAGTCTTTGTTTGTGTTTTATAGTTGGGAAGAGAAGATCAGCCAGAGAAATAAAACAAAGGGAAAAATACAAAGCATTTTTTTTCTTTACTTGGACTTTGTGTAATACACAGTGGACATGTATCTAGGACTGTGCATAAAATGTTTGTGATGTGGAAAATTAGGTCTTTGGAATGATCTTTGAGATTTGAAGACTAGAAAGCCTATTTTAAAAAGTCAGCTAAAGGAAAATGAATGATTTTAGGTAATTAAAGGTAGGTAGAATCAGTCACATTATAAAAGTAATCCGTGCACATACTAACAACCACACTCATTTAATTTGGCTTACTAAGGATATAAGGGTTTGGGGGATCAAAATCCACTTTGGGATTAGTCTTTTTTTGAGTTTATTTGTCTATGCAGTACAATAGGATTTTGTAAAAAATGCTTAAATTCAGGATACAAAATGAGTGAAATGTGGCAAATGTTCAAAGTTAATTAAAAAAATCTGTTCAAATTGTCTGTCAAGCTGTAAAGATTTTAGTGTGAGAAGTCGAGGAGAATGATTGTTTTTAAAGTCTGTGGTAAACGTTTTTTCAGTTTGCTTTTTTTCACTAGCTCAGTACAATTGAATTAAATGTTTTCATGCAGAAATGCTAGGTGCCTGGTTTCAATCTTTGCTAGTTCTCAATGTTTATCTTATAGAGCCAATAAAATTTTGAGCAACTTCAGGTTATTTCATTCACATCTTAAGGTCATGCTATGATCCTCAACTTTGGATCTTGCACAATTCTAACTATGTTCTTGATTATCATATGTCTATATTTCTAATAACTTATGCTGGTTTTCATTCATTGAATTTTGTGAAGTGCTATTTTTTTTTTATAATGCAGGTAATTAGGTTTCAATAGCGTATTTTTTAGTGGCCTTGCTCTAAGGAAGGAGTTTTAAACAGTATTTTGGAAGTCTTAGAGCAGACCGATGCACTACACTAATTATACTTCAATAATCCAGAATGATGCCTCAAGGGAGCTATGACTCTGGTGTATAATTTGTTCATATATACTTGTCCTTGATGGTAAAATTGGATTAAAAAAAATAAGAAAAAGAATAGAAAGAAAGAAGCCAGAAAATTGATTCTTCTTGAAGGTCATTAATGTTTTCTAAAAAGAAGATAAAAAATGAACATGAAAATCTCATTGTTAAAGTCATTGTGCTAGCTTTGTTTTGAATAATAAGATTTTTATCAGTATAAGAAAGTGTCTCATAATAATAAAACCTAATCGTTATTTTCATCTGAAACTGGAAAGTATTCAATGGCTGAAAAACAGCCAGAGAAAAAGAGGGGGGAAAAAAAGAAGCTTGAAGAGAATAATATTGATTGCATGGAACTATGAGCTGAAGGACAGATTCATACTATATTGTAATATAAAGAAAAGAGGGTATGAAGGAGGAGGGGAGGAGAATGCGAGTCAACCAAAACTGCAAGATCGTGTTTAATTCAGAAATTTTTTCTGTCCAGCATTTGACTAAAGTATCTTTCAAGTGCATGAAATAATTTGATGTATAAAAGGAAGCTTAGGGAGCAAACTGAAGAGGGAAAGTGAAATTTACACTGCATCTAAACCACCCAAAAAAGAGCAGAGTGGCAAAAGTCCGGTTTGGAGGTTTTACAAAACATTGGAATGGTTTGTCTTGAAGAATGCCTTAACGACCAATCTTTGTAAATAAGCTTGTTCACTTCAAAAATACATGCAACAGAAATATTTACAGAGTCACATAGTCATTGAGGTTGGAAGTGACCCCTTGATATCATCTGGTCCAACCTTCTGCTAAATCGCAGTTAGCTAGAACAGGTTGCCTGGGACCATGACCAGTTGGGTTTTAAATATCTCTGAGGATGGAGACTCAACAACCTCCCTGAGCAACCTGTGCCAGTGTTCTACCATCCTCACAGTAAAAAAGTATTTTCTTGTGTTTTGAAGGACTTTGATGCTGTTTAATTTGTGCTCGTTGCCTCTTATCCTGTTAGTGGGCACTACTGGGAAGAATCTGGCTCTCTCATCTTCACTCCCTCCCATCAGGTATTTATACACATCAGTAAGATCCCCCTGGACCTTCTCTTCTTCAGTCCCAGGTGTCAGCCTCTCCTCATATGAAAGATGCTCCAATCCCTTAGTCATCTTTGTGGCCCCTTGTTAACCCTTACCTCTCTTCAGTAAGTCCATATCTTTCTTGTACTGGGGAGCCCGGGCCTGGACGCAGCACTCCAGATGTGACCTTACCAGTGCTGAGTTGAGGTGAAGGATCACCTCCCTCAACTTACTAGCAAAACATTTCCTGATGCAGATATATGTTCACTTTAAGTAACCTCGTCTTCCTTCACCCGGGGTAAGTCTTCTTGTTCCACACTTGACCACCAGTCCCAGGGGCATGGGATTCCTGCAGGCTGGTCATACCATTAAAGACTGAGTCAAAGAGAGCATTGAGTGCCTCGGCCTTTCCGTGTCCTTTGTCAGCAGGGCCCCTGGTGTCATCCAGGCTGATGCTGTGCTACTTATTGCTTGTGTCTCATTGAGAATTGGAAAGAACCACCTCCTGCCTCACTTGGTTCTCATCCTCTGCTAAAATAGTTTGCTGTTCATGGTGATGGCTGTCGTTGCAGTTAATCATTTAATTTGAGTGAGTGGGGACCCAAAGAAGCCATCTCCATTCCTGCAGTTTAGGGTTGACTGTACCTGTTAGATCTTTCTCTAGGTCTCTTCAGTGAAGGTTAGGTTGGGAGTGCAAATATTTGTCATGAATACAGCACTTTTGTCTGTTGCTGTAATACAGACAGTAACAAAATGCATGGACTTTGAGTTACCTGTATCCTGAGGCAGTAGTCTCTAAATAATCTCTTTATCCCAGCCCATTGAGACAAGCAGTCCCTAAATATCCCATACATGTGTGCATATATGTGTAATAGCAGTTAATGTCTTTTACTGGCACCAGCGTTTTAACATCTTTTTTATTTTCAAATGGGTCTCATTTCAGCCAGTTAGCCAGAGTGCTGCCAAAGCCCACGTATGAGGTGTGCTTTGCAGTGATAAACGAGTACAACATCTCAAAACCCATTTGTTTGGGTTTTTTTTGCTTGGATCTCTTTTCAGATTATGATGGGTGGCCTACTTTTATGGGGATGAAAAATGATTCTCCTGTTCCTTTGTGACATTATGGGTCTTGTAAACTGTTGCACAGTCTTTTGGAGTAGGTGGCATTATTAGGATGGATATTAATTATTTTCAGACTGCTGATACATCACCTCTGCATGATCTATATTTGTCCCTTGAATGTTCCTCGTCTCTTGCTAATTATAGGTGGTCTTGAGGGAATCGGCTTCCTAAGTTAAATAAACAAATGTAACACACAGAGTATTTTGGAAGTGTGTTCAAATGAGAGTTGATTCATGTCACCTACTTGCGTGTTCACAACCCCCAGATTTTCTCACAGTTATGGGGTGGGCATACACCAATGCTGCTATACACCCTCCCGTTTGGGAGCAAGCTTCCCAAATCCCTTTGCCCTGAAGGCATGTAGATTCCTCTCTTTTGTTTCCAGGCTTGTTGAGCAAACTGGTTATATTGTTTCTGTTTTAAGAAATGTCAAATTTTTGTGTCTTTTTGCTGCCCATTAATGTTTTTCCTCTGTTCTATCCATTACGTTTTTTTTAAAACCAGATTTAAGCTCTTCAGCAGATTTTGCGATTACTGTCACATCACTCGTCTGAAAGTGAGAAGGGAAAGAGCTTCTGTGGGTTTTTTCTGGTTGTCTATTTTGCTTATCTAAAAAAGTCTCCATCTTTTGTTTCCTTTCTTTCTCTTCTCTTCTCTTCCCCCCACCTGCCAGCCCCCAAAAACTGGAAACATGAGAGGCCTTGTCTGAACATTGGATTAAGAGCCAGGAAATCCTGACTCTTTCCATGACTCACTGTGTGTGTCCTTGGGCAATCTGTTACTATTACAGACAAAAGCTGTGCGTAGCACTTGGCTGAAAATTTAAAAGCACGGTGCATGATTCAAGGAGATTATTTTCAAATTTAGATCAAAGCATGGCAAAAGTGGGCAGGAAAGAGAGGCTGCAGAAGATGAATACTGGAGGAGCAGTTTGTTTGTGAGCTGCATAAATTGCCTGTGAAGGGAGATGGCTATTGCTCACAGTAATTTCTTTCTTGTTGAGGCCTTTGGTTCCATCACAGTGCAAGTATATGCTGTGGTAGATGATGGACACACAGATCTCAGTTTCAGAGCTGTTACTTTCTTATTTGAAATGAAGTCAATAAATAAGAGTGATGAATGAAGAGAGGGTGCACCGTTGCATAGATGAACCTGCACTCTACTTCATAAATCCAACCCTCTGAGGGTTTTCTTGGGAGATGGGTTTAGTGGTTTTGATTAAATGTATGTAAATGCTTGAGGTTTTTCTGTTTGTTTGCTTTTCTTTTTTTGCATTTCACATCTTGAAGGGCGTGAACTCTTCCTCACAGTTCAGAAGAAATAACGGAGATCTCTGGAGACAGCAAAGGTCTGGGGTTTTTAGGCAGTGTCACCTGGAGGTATGGAAAGACAAATGGGATCATTTACCTATATTTTCCATGATAAATCAGACATGAAAATAACTTCCAAAAGTAACAGAATATGATATTGTAGAAAAAGCTGCCTTCTGTATTGCTTATGTGACTTCTTTGGATAAGGCTGAATGACATGAAAAGCTGTCTACCGGACATGCTGCTTTCAGAGTGTATTTCCAGACATTTTAATACTGTGTCTGTTCAGTGTTCATTCACATGACATTGCCTGTAGCTTTATTTTGACTATTTTGATGTCCTGTACAGCTCCCATTGCTGTGGTATGGAGGGTGGTAGTTTTATATTCAGCTGGAACTATTTGATCTGATTTAAGGTAACCCTTCCATCTATCGCCCCCGGCCTCTTGTTCATGTCACCTTGTCTCTTCCCTCTGCTCCTTCCGCATCATCCAGTGACCATACAGCTATGCCAACACAGCACAGGGGGAAGTTTGCAAGAGCATTTGCTTATTGCTTAAACTGCCACGAAAGAAATACATTCTTCTCTGGGGAAATATATTCGTGAAGGCTACTATGGTCTTTGTAAAATCTTTGACATTCATTTGGTGAGAAAGAAAGGCTGTGCTTGGAATGAGGGGTTTGGTTTTGAATTATTAAATGCCTATGTATGGATTTTTTCCTGTTTTTGATAGTAGTGGTTTGTTTAGAGGAAGGATGTCAAGGTTCTGAGACTTAGAATCTTCTGGTGATACTAGGGTATATAAATGGTTGTTGTCTCAAAAGGTCAGTCCTGCCCCTGCAGTGGAGGTTACTGTCCCCGCTGCTGGAGAGAGTGGGGTCCGTCTGACCTCTGCTTGCCAAGCATTAACTTGCTGCTCTGTTGACAGGCTGGGATGGGAATCTGATGAAAAGACTGTTTCAGAAAGGGTTTAGCTCTGGATTCTGAGCTGTCAGACGTTTGTCCTAGCTTTTGTAATCAGTTTTTACCCCATAGACTTGCAGTAATTGGTGTGGTTTGTAGCTAGGACCACATGGAACTCTTGTATTTTGTTAATTTTAGTCCCCTGCTATTGCAGATAACATGTCACGTATCATCAATTAGTCAAGCTCCGTCTTAAAATCTCTTTGGTTCCTTGTACAACCCTTCCTTCTGGAAGGCCAATTCGTTTTCTTCCAGTGGCTTCAGAAATGATCATTAACTGATGCATTCATCAAAATTTTCCAATTCTGCCCCAATAGAGACTATTTAGAGTTGTCTGATGCCTGTCAGGGGCAGGAATCCATAAGCCATTTATGAGTCTAGATTTGACTCCCATGAGCACTTCACCACATCAATAATTGCCTCCCTTGGATAACTGGGTTAAGTGGAGCTGCTCAGAGCTGTTTCCCTCCTGGAAACTCTGCTGAGGCACATAGAAAACAAGGAGGTGATTGGTGACAGCCAGCATGGCTTCACCAAGGGCAAGTCATGCCTGACAAATTTGGTGGCCTTCTACAAAGGGGTTACAGTGGCAGTGGACAAGGGAAGATCAACTGATGTAATCTACCTGGATTTGTGCAAAGCGTTTGACACTGTCCCACGTGATATTCTGGTCTCTAAATTGGAGAGACATGGATTCGACAAATGGACCACTCGGTGGATAAAGAACTGGCTGGACAGTCGCACTCAAAGAGTTGTCATCGACGGCTCAATGTCCAAGTGGAGACCAGTGACGAGTGGCGTTCCTCAGGGGTCAGTACTGGGACCTGTACTGTTCAACATCTTTGTTGGCGACATGGACAGTGGGGTCGAGTGCACCATCAGCAAGTTTGCCGATGATACCAAGCTGTTTGGCGAGGTAGACACTCTGAAGGGGAGGGATGCCATCCAGAGGGACCTGGACAGGCTGGAGAGGTGGGCCCAAGCCAACCTCATGCAGTTCAACAAGGCCAAGTGCAAGGACCTGCTGGAGCATGTCCAGAGGAGGGCCACGAGGATGATCCAAGGGCTGGAGCACCTCTCCTATGAGGAGAGGCTGAAAGAGTTGGGGCTGTTCAGCCTGGAGAAGAGGAGGCTTCAGAGAGAACTTGTTGCAGCCTTCCAGTACCTAAAGGGGGCCTACAGGAGAGCTGGGGAAGGACTTTTTACCAGGGCATGTAGTGACAGGACAAGGGGGAATGGCTTCAAACTGGAAGAGGGCAGATTTAGATTAAACATTAGGAAGAAATTTTTCACTTTAAGAGTGGTAAGGCACTGGAACAGGTTGCCCAGAGAGGTTGTTGAGGCCCCATCCCTGGAGGTGTTCAAGGCCAGGCTGGACGTGGCCTTGGGCAACCTGGTCTAGTGGGAGGTGTCCCTGCCTATGGCAGGGGGGGTTGGACTAGATGATCTTCAAGGTCCTTTCCAACCTAAACCATTCTATAATTCTATGAAATATGTTTGCAGAATCAATGATACAGGGCCAACTTCAGCTTCTGTTCTTGTTGATGAAGTCATTAGAATCAAAAGGACACGTGAATTTGTCTCAGGTCAAAATTGTTTTCTTCAGTATTGTTTTCAAAGAGATAATCCTCTGTCGTCAGTCATTTTAAAACCTTCTTCACTGTCTTGCTAATTTAATAGACTAATTCTCTCATGGGTGACTATTGACAAGAAATACTTAGAAAGGATGCACCTTAATTGTACTGAAGTCAAAGACAATTGTATTAAACCTGCTTAAAATGCAAAAATCATTTAATACCAGCAAAATAAACATCTAGCATGCAGAAATTACATTACTACATTCTTCAGTTGGTTGTTCGAAAGGCTACAGGAAAGCTTTTTCATAGTGAAAGACATAAGGGACTTCAGTATAGTCTGGACAACTGTTTTAGTTTCTTACAATATTCTCAGTCCAACTTCTGACTTAGGAGAGTCAACCGTGCTGGAAGTTCCCACAGCTGAGGACCCATGCTGCAGACAGAGAGGCTTGCCTGTATCTCCGTAGTTAAATTTTGTTTATTTTGTACATTATGTCCTACTCCTATAAGAAACCGTCATGGACTATGGCAATAAACAAAGTAATAACAAAGACCATACATCTTGTGACACTTCCCCCAACCCAAACCTTTGCTTTTAAAAATCATTGCTTTATTTGCTTTTACTGTTGTATAAAATTAATAGCACATCTTGATGCGAACAGGTTTAACTTGCAGCATTGGTCTTTGAGCACAGTCTGCTTTCAAAAAAACAATTGAAAGCTTTTATCCTCAATTATCTTATTGTTGAGGGAAAGATATTTTAAAAATGGTGAATATTGTATTTTCTTATGGAGCTTCAAGATCCGTAACTATTCTTTTTACTAAGAAAACATCTGTTTTCATGAGTTTGAGCCTTGAAATGGATGGTTTCAGCTTTTCTTCTGACTGCAGCTGGCAAAAGAATGTGCTCAATCCCTAGAAATAAAAATCAGTCTGACCTAGTAATGGCTGTAGGGATCTTAGAGGACAAAAATCCACACTGTAAAAATACCTGATATAATTTAGAAGCTCAAATCTCACTGATAGTGGCCTTAAACTTCTACATCCTTTTGAGGCTTTGAAAATGTTTTATTACCCAACCAGTATTACATGGTGAAATGGTTGTTTATTGAATGCCTGGCCTTTTAACAGGCATCATGAGATTGTACAAGAACAGGATGATCTGGGACCGAAGGACGGCCCTGCTCAGACTGTGTCCCCCTGAGAATGAATCACAGTAGGCAAAGACATTTTCCTAAATATCCCTTAGTTGTGATTTTGTGTTTTCTTTTGGGTGCCTCTCTATTTCACAGGATACAAGTGAATGCCATATTTAAATTATTTTTGCCTTCATCTTCTTGGTTAGCGCTTTTATTACAGCCATATCATCTTCCAAACACCTGTTCCATTTTTAACTCAATCCTAATCTCTTGCCAAAAGCTGAACTGGGATAGGAATGCAGTAGTCCCAATAAGGTGTTAAAAATAAAATAGTAGTTGATACTTAAATACCCATTTATATACACAAACAAATTAATCCTCATACCTCATGCAGGGAGGTATTTATTCTCATTCCAGTTTTAACTGCCAGGGAGCAAAGAGAGAATTTAAGCAGCCAATTTTTCAAACTTGCTTTTTCCCATAATGTTTTCAAAAGATAACCCAATGAAGACACCTGTTCAAACTATCTAGTTTCAAAGTGTTACTTAACAATGCCACATTCTCCTTTAATCTGTGCTACTTCCTTCTTTTGAGTTGTGGTAGATTGACTGTTTGGACTATATTAATTGCCTGTAAATGTGAGCACACAACCAAATACTTCTCATTAAAAGATATCATTTATTTCTATTGTTCTCTGATGCATCCATTCTATGTCATGCTCCCTCTGCCCCCTCCCCACATCTTCTTGGTATTTCAGATGGTACTTCAGGTAGCGTTTGGGTTTGGTATATTCAGAAATGGATGTGCACACAGGAGATGGCTATGTCTCATGCCATTGCAACATAGCATATGTGACAAGATATCCCAGCAGTTGCAATGTGACATCACGGTGTGCTCTGCTCATGCAGCATTTGCTAAGGGAGATTCTTACAAACCCACTTTGTGTCTGTGTGCTGGTTTGTGTGGCATCGCTAACTCTAAATCTTGCAGGAAATGAAGATAGTAGACCATTTCTTAGCTTTCAGTTTTTGGCAGACTTTCTTTTTTGGATATAAATGAAACAGTTTGGAGACGAAACCAAAAATAAACTGGAACTTCTCCCGCCAGGCCATCAGCAGGTGGAGTATTAACCAGAAACGGTTGGCTTGTTTCTTTGTTGCCTCTTGTTTTAAAGCACTTTATCACAGTAGCTTTTAATATAGCTTTTCCTGACAGTCAAGTTTGAAGACAGAGCAGGTGACCTCTGGAGCTGCTTCGTAGTTTCTCGTGACAGTTTTACCTGTCTGTTCGTTTTTTTATAGCATCTTGGTGTAAGAGGTGAGAAGGTTGTCTTACGAGTGGCCTCAGACTCTTAACAGGTAGCTAAATTTGGACAAAGAGAGAAAGATTGATTTTCATTAAATTAAAATTAAAAAATGCATTGACCTACAACATTAATATCTAATGCCTCTGGTGTCTTGCCAGTGCTGAATCCTGCAGATAACTATATTGCTATTACACTGAAGGTTGTGGAGAGCATGAGGGAAACCCAAATCACTTTTTTAGTTGGTACTTGTATGATAGCCTTGATAATGCACCACACCAATTACATATCTGTTTTATTTAATGCGAATGCTTGTCTACACTTCAGTTTTTAGCAAGAGATACTGCTTTCTCCTCCTTTCTCCATATGTTTCCAGCCCAGTTCCTTGTTCTTTTTAGCTTTCCACCGTGTTGCTTCTAAAATTGAAATAATCTTAGCCTGCTATTTTTTCTCTTATTAAGGGCAGGGGAGGGAGAAAAAAGACAAGAAACACAAGCAAGAAACAGGCATCTCCAGCCAGGCCCTGAAGGGGATTCTGGCTTGCAGATTTTACCTGCTGCTGCAGCTGGGAAACAAATAATTACTTTTGTGGTAATCTTGCTTTTCCTACGGAAACAGCATGAGCAACACTGTGTGGAGACTTTATCTCCTACTGTAGGATATAAGCCATAGCACAGGCTGGAGGTAAATCCTGACTGAAGGTCTATTGTGGGGGTTTAGGGGAGAAGGATTGATTGGTGTGAGGAGAAAAATGTTAGGGGTAGTGGTTAAAAATAGGAGAAAGAGATTTGAGTTAATGCGGTGAGTGGTTCAATATTAGGGAATAATAGAGAAAATGTTAGTTTATGGTGAAGGGATCATTTGAGCTGGAAAAATAAACTGGTAATAGAACACTATATTATTCATTTTTCTGGCTTGGATGATGCAGCACTTGAAAGTCACCTTCCTGTTTTAGAGTTTTCTACAATGCTTCATGGCTAAAAGGACAGGAGGAGGAGAGGAAAGAAGGAGACATTTGCCAGCTTAGAATCCATCTNAAGGAGAGATTTTTTAGAAGGAGAAGACATTTTTAGAAGGAGGAGACATTTGCCAGCTTAGAATCCATCTGAGCATGCTATTGTGTAGTAAAGACTTAAAATCAGTGCTTCTCTTCCACATTTGTTAGCACTTCCCTCTCTTCAAGTCATAATAGCATTGGAATACAGTAACAGGATATTTTCTGAGATAGAACGCTTCATAAATGATGTTGCAGAGAATACCACCAAAGAGCATCTAATTGAGAGCAACAGCCATGCAAATGACCAGATCATCACACATCTGGGTAAGCCAGCATCTCATCAAAGAAATAAGTGCATAGTGTGCTGACTGATCTCCAGTCTCACACCTGACATGCACCATACCATGTCAGCTTACTTTTGAGAGAGGTGATTTGATGATACTCCTGAAGAAAGATTATGTTGCTGCTTAGTTGGCTCTTTTTATTCCCTCTGGAATTAGCTACAATTTACTTGCTTCGTGGCCAAAAAAATAAATCCATATATCTCTCTATCTCGACCTTTCTTTTAAAAGACATCAGACTATGCATAGTGCCCTGTTCAGGGCTTTTTTCATTCTTTTCCTCATTACTGAAATACTCTTAAGAGGTGCAGTTGCCGAATACTACAGCAGAAGCAGTGTGTCACTCCTTTCCCTTTCTGAGGAAGATACAGCCGTGCTTGGATATTGATGATGCTGCTCAGTTGAAACAGATTCCCAAGAGTGCAAAGAAATCTAGTGGTACGAGAACTGCAGAACCACAACAGAGCCTTAGACTGACCTGACTTCCAGGAAATTGGCTCAGAGCAAATCCTGCTGTGATAGCAGGCTGTGGGTGAAAGTGTGAAACAGGGTTGGAGGGCACATCTTTGAAAGGGTGGCAAACACGACTTTTGCTAATTCAGCTTTGTGCAGCACCTTTCAGTGAGGGTGAAAAGTTTTTAGGAGCTGCATCTTATGTTCCAGTTTGGTGTGCCAAGGTTTAATTTCTTCAGGTGTCTCTAGCTTTAGGATGTAGCTAGCATGCTGTAAATGGACACAGCAGCTTGCAGTGGCTTGTTTGTTTTAGGTTACTGTGCGTGTCCCAACTGCCCATACATGTATGTGCTTAAACAAATGTCTTTTCTACAGCAGTTTAAAACCACTTGATGGAGAAAAATATGTGCTGTTCACATTGCCTGATTGGTGTGAAGTTTGGTGTGGTAATTACTACAGTAAAAACCAAACATCATCCAGTGTTGACTAAGAAAATCCTAAATCCCGTGGGTTTTGTAGCCCGGTTCGCTTTGGATCAGTAATTGCAATGCAACATTAGTACTAAATTCTGTCCCTCGCTGAGGTTTTCATTCAAGAGAGAAGCTGTATTTAAGACTAACAAAGGTAAATAATAGTGCTGTTTCTGTGTCTGTCTTAATGATGGGTACCACAAGAAGTAACGTCTGCAGTGGAAATAAAAGTGGTATAGGCTAATGAGGAAGGCTTGGCAAAAGACAAAATAAAGCCATGAAGTTTTGGGGCTTCTCGTATCTAATGTAAAGAAACAAAAGATTAATAGCATTCTCAAGTTAACCTGAAAAAAAAAAAACACACAAAGAACTACTTGATCTAAAATAAAGAAAAATCAGTCATCTTCATATAAAATAAAGACATGCAGAGATTTGTTTTCTACTGTTTTTGCAGCTGCTTATAGTTTTCCCTCTAAAGCTTGGGCAAGCTTCAGCATGCAACGGTTATATTAGCAAAGAGATAGCTTGCAGTGCACACGCACAGCCTGGGACTTTGGAGGAATGTCTTGCTTTTTCTCATTTATCTCTGTCACATTTCAAATCCAGCTTCATTCTTATAAGAAATTAATACTTTTAGGAAAGATTAGTTGAAAGAATGCATGCTGATTTATAGATGGATTTATTTCGTAAATCCTGAAGGGTCATTACCAGATTGAGAAATCATATTTAAAAAAATAAATCCTTGCTTTGGTTACAATTAATTCCACTAGCAATTGAATGAAAGGAATTTAATTCTCTTTCTGCTTAGTTGTTTTGGTTATATTTTATATCTCCCCCAGCTCGGACAGAAGAAGGAAGTGATTTATCAGAGTGACATTCTCCTAATAAGATCCTTCCTGCATTGAAGACTGGAAAGCCCACAGATTTACAGTGGCTTTCACATTGTACAGGAGAGGACTTGCCTTTCCCCAGCCTTCTCCTAGAAGTCCTGGGGAATTTGCTGTTTAGATGATAGGTCTTGTGAAGCCAAGTTCTCCTCAGCTTTTGTTGCCACCTGTGTTCCTCTGCTTCTGTGGTAGCGTAGCACTGACCAAAAATATGTTTCCTGTAAGATCGTAGAGCTGCTTGAAACAACTTCTCTTTGAGATGGGAAATTCCTTGCGGGTACATATGCTAAAGAATGACCTTGACCTCCTGTGGAGTGAGTGAGGTAAGAGTCCTTCACAAAATGTCCTCTCATCCACACCCAGATCTGAGCCCCGTAGTGGTTAGTGGGTCAGATTGCAAAACTGCCATTCCACACACCCTTATTCTTCAACCCAATTTGCAGGGTTTTATCTTTTCAGGATAACATAGTTCTACAACCTGTGTTTCTGTTGACTTCATTATTGCTGTCACCACATGGTCCTATGCAGCACAGTGCTGCTGTGTTTGGCTGTGAGAGTATTCTGGATATATTTTAGTTTCTGTCTCCATTGGAATTCCAGCATGATAGTGATAGTCGTGAAGGCTTTTATACTGACCATAGATTTTAGCTTCTTATTTGATTAAATATTTCAAACTTGGCTTGTCCAACTGTATCTGTTCAGTCAATCTGTAGTATTAGAGTATTGTTTTAGTGACCTTTTCAAGGGACTCATATTCCTCTAGCGATGTTTTTGTTTGAAATTCTTTGTTCTCCACAGTAAAGTATTTAAGACTTAGCAGCCTACTTGGATGAAGTTCTGCTGCTCTGAGCACAGGCTGGTGGTTCCTCGGTTTGCTTAGTCCAAAAATGCCAAGGAAGGGTAATTAATAAAACACTTTTTTGTGTTCTGATGCATACTCAAAACCAGACTTCTCACTGCATGGCATTTAAGGCATGTTGGTAACTTTCCCTATCTGAGAGAACCTGAAGCAATTATTTTTGACAGGTTGTGATAAGTGGCTGCCATTGATTGGCTGTGGAAGGGATAGTAGAGCAGCCAAGTCTACTTACATGACCTCTGTGTGACAGAGGAAACAGGCATGCGGTGACATAATATTCAGCTATCATCCTAAGAGCCTGGAGTGTAGAAAAAAGAGAATTAAACATCAGCGTAACAGAGGGCAGCTTTGCAACTGGAGTACAGCCAGGGAGTTTGCCGGCTACCCGGAGGCCATCTTAAGGCAAGTAAATCCTACACTGTCAAGGTGGGGACATCTCTGGCTCCTCTCATTCTTCTAGTAGTGAATATGCTTCCTTCCTCTCCAATTTCCTCTAAAAATGCCTTTGCGCTTCCCAGGAGTAGCGTCAGAGATGTAGGGGTAATATGCAACAGCTTGGTAGCATTCAGTCTGGAAAAGACAGCTGCTTTTTTATGGGTCTGTGGATTCAGTGGGGGCGAATGCAAATATAGCAGTTAATGTTCTCTCACGTCTCTGCTCATCTAATGCCATCTGCTTTGTGTCCGTTCATTCACGCTGGTGCCAAAACGTATTTCTGGAACAGGTTATTTGTGCATCAACGGACTTGGTCCCTGACCGTTAGGTGAGAGCAAATATGTAAACTGTGCAGTATGAGTAGGCAGGCAAACTCTTACTCTGGTAATTCATAATCAGCCATTGCCAATAGTTGCTAATACACAGGGTAATGGTAACAGCTATAAGACATTGCTGCTTCTGGTGGTGGAGCAGGAATGGGAAGAGCACTGTTGCGCCTCAGAGAAGGCAGTATTCCTTTGGCTCCTCTGTCCCTCATCAGCAGCTGTGGGAACACCAAACTTTGAGCAGAGTTTATTAGAAACCAGATATTTATAGAGGGGGGACCTGGGGATGGTGCAGATGCTTTGTAGTCATCCCACTCCTTGATCTGTCTTTATTTTACAGCAGTGAGAAATGCATCAGGCGGGATTATGGCCTTCTCTACGTGTTTATGCACATTTTCACTGTAGTTGTACCAGTGCATTAGTAAATACAGGGGTTTTTTTACATCTAGGCTCAGTTGTACTCACACAAACGTGGTTATATCACTTCCTCTGATTCTTTTTTCAAGGCAGAGGAGTATTCTCTGTACAGGGCATCTTGATTGCTCTATAATTGCAACCACACAAGCTGTTGTATTAGCTGTAATTATTAAGGCTTAAACCATAACTCCTAGCACTAGCCATAGCTTTCATGGTAATACAAATCTATGTGAATTAGACTTTGGACTGAGGCTTTGCATCTACATTATACGTTATCTTCCAAATCCAGCTGTACATGTGGAAGAAACCCTCTTAGGTTTTCACTCTTGTTTCGACCAGAGCTTAGTCCCTCCCCTGTGATCTGCCAGCGGAATTGTTTGTGCAAGCCCTCCCTTTCTAGTTTCTAGGATAAATCAGTCTGGTTACCACAGACCGAAGTTTAGCACACCAATCTGGTTTCACCAGACACTAGGTAGAAAGCTTGAAATGGCATTTTGTGGGGAGAGAGGAACAGTAACTTGCAGCAGAGGGATACCATTGACCCTGTGAAGTTAACATCTTCCACCAGCATAGCTGGATCTAGGAGGTGAGGTCTGCCCACATCTGTCCACATCTTCTTGGGAAGTTTATTCTCTTCCTGCACACATGGATGGCATGGCATTGCTTGATTACTGGTCAGCCTTGAGTGGAAATGAATACAGCATTTGACGTTGATTGTAGGCTGTAGCCTCATTGGTGTGTAATCGATGTTTCCTCTGCAGTCGTTCAATCACGCCTGATTTCACACTAGCACATGTGTAGGATTAAAGCATGGGTAGCTGTTTATGTACAGATTGTCTGCTTGCAGTAGGTATGATTTAAGACAGCAGTGTAAGTTGTGATCTTCTAAAATACAGTGTAATGTTATGAACTGTGTGTGGTAGTGTTTAAAAATTGGTCTAATGTTCAAAGAAGACAACAGTAAAATGTCTTTTATGCATTTAAGCTTCAGTTTTGAGACTAGTAGTGGAGTTTTGTTTTTTGGTGTGCAATAGAAAAGCAAAACCAGACCAGTCATATTTCAGGAAGTGTTTGTAGGTTTAATAGATTAATTTTCTTCTGCTGAAACCAAAGTATATGTAACTACTTCAACCCACTATTTTCCTTTATAATTATGCAGGAGTAAACAGAAGTACAATTCCCTCTCTAATACTGAGGAGAAATTTGGTAGTATATCTTCTACCTACTTTTGTTTAACTCTTGGGAGAGACATAGGTATTAGAAATTCTGTTTCCTTATCTTTGAGAGACATACACAGAGATCTTTATTTATGCATGATTCACTTGGTCTCCTTTAAAGAGAATACAAACATAAGAACAGCATAAAAGTTTGTGTTAGAGTGTGGGAGTGCATCTTTTGGCATACAGGTTGTTTTGTTGAAATAAGGATCTGGCTTCTTTTCTGGTTTGGTTTTGGGGTTTTTTTGGGTTTTTTTTTTGTTTGTTTGTTTGTTTTTTTTTTGCAGCTGAATGAAAGATTGAACTGCTTTTCCTTTGCTTAGCTGAGAAAATAATTTGCTCCTAGTGCTGCGTTTCCTCTGTCTGTTGTCAGCTTCACAAGACAGATTGTATGCACTGGATTTGCAGATTGCATTTCTTTAAAATATATTGTTTAGCTGCCTCTAGTCATGCTTCTGCTTCTCTTACAGCAGTCATCCACTCTGCCTGCTCACCCAGTGTTACCACTTGGGTAGACGAGATTTCTTTCCAGCAGCTTTTGCCATCTGGAACCGCCTTCTTTTATCTCCTTCGTTCATTAAATCTCCATAACTTTTCAACTATTTTCTGAAATTATAACTTTTTTCTTTCACCTGTTACTCCTCAGTGTTTGACTCTGTGACTGGATGCTTAATTTAGCAGGAAATGCTCTTACCCCACTGTTTTCCGCAAGATTTTTATTGTATGAAGTCAGGGAAATGCTTTGAGGCACAGCTTGATGAAGCACTCGATAAAATAAAATGTTATTAGAAAGTTTCAGAAAGACTGAAACCTATAACCCCATAACTACGTTCTCCCTACTGAGGAAAGAATATTGCCAGCCTCTGTTTTTGTAGCTTATAGTAAAAGAGTTTCCAGCAGCATAGCGCTGCTGTTTCACTCGCCTGTGCATGTGTATGGACAAAATTGTCACAGAGTCACGGAATGGCTGAGGCTGGGGGTCACCTCTGGAGAATGCCCCATCCAACCCCACCGCTCAAGCAGGGACAGCCAGAGCCGGGTGCCCCGGCCTGTCTCTGGTTGGGCTTCGAATGTGCAAAAGACACATGGAGATTGCACAACCTGTCTGGGCAACATGTTGCAAAGTTTGACCAGGTAACCATGCTCTCTGTTGGGACACTTTTCCCAGTCATCAATGTCATTCCCACATAGTCTGGAACATGCTTAACAGTTTGACATTTTGCATTTTCCTGGCCAGCTAAGGGAGCACAACCTGGATTTCTTAACCTGCCCTGGCTCCAAAAGCTTTTAACAAAGTTGTTGCTGGTTTATTGTTTACAGAAAAAGCGATTTTGTGAGATATATCATTTGTATGCCTGTGGTATTCTACTGCTCCCTCTGTATTGATATCTCTTAAAATGCTTAAAAATGTGGAGTTTATGTTTGTTCATTATCCAGAGGTCTTTGCATCTTCTGGCTCTGTGGAAACTAATGGGTGGAGTGCTGAGATGCACTTGGTACTCTGAGATAGAATAAGATTATCATCTTCAGAAATAATTGAGAGGAAATGAAAAAACAACGTCTCCTGTCATATAAGTAAGGATGCTACATTACAAAAATCGGTTCTTAATGATGGATTAATATTAGGTATCTTGAGTCCTTTAAGAAGAGGACAACGTGCTGAGATAAGGTCAGTAAAAATCCTTTGAATAAACTGAGTCAGAGAACTGACTTTTATTCTGAATTTAGTGATAAAGCCTAGTTTGTAGATCAGATAGATGTTTGGTGCATTATTTTTCTTTTGAAGTACACTAGTAGCAGTGAAAAACTGGATTTGCAAACTTCACTTAAAGAATTGCTACTAGACCTGCAAGAGGCCAGTGGTTGTCTATCTTGGAGAGAAAGTATCGTGATAGATGGAGAACTAGGGGAGAACCACTTAGTCCCACTTTCCCAACCTATAGTAGTTCATTTATTATGTAGAACATATAGTTCACTACTGTTTAGAGATCCAAGAGCATCTAGAGTAACAGTGATGATAAAGAAATATTTTGTATGCTTTCTATTGAACTTTGGACAAGGTGGAACTTCACAAGTGGTTTGGTTTCACTTGTTTTTGTTCTTGAACATTGTCATGTGTTACAGGTGTTTTTTAAACAGCATATGATTTTTGTGTGTTATCCCTTTTTTTTGTTAGTATGTCAACTGCAGGAATGATCTAATGTGCTCTTTTCATTCACATTGGTAATAAATATAAATACAGACAGTGATAAATGATTCCTTTTGATGTTTTTAATTTTATTGGGCAGTAGGGGAGCCTAGCTGTCTAGGGAAACATTATGTTGCAAATAATCCCCTCAAAGGAGTGAAAAAGCATATTTCATGCATTGTAAAATATAGCAAGTAGTCAAATTAAACAAATATATCCACTCTAATGATACTTCAAAACTGTGTATCAAAGGAGTCTGCAATCTCGGGTAGAAAAATCTGCTTAAAATTTTGAATCTGATGAATTGAGATGGTTATTGCTTTTCTTGATTTTTTTCTTCCTTGCAATGCAAGGACAAATTTCTCCGGTTGTTAAAGCCAATGTGAGTTTTGTCTTTGACTTCATTGGTGCTAGGATTTCATCCCTAACCTGTGTTACTTATGACTCTTTTGCATAGGTAACATTTTACATTTGCTATTAATTATGCATCTGTCTCTGTTCATCTGAGTGGCTAAATCATGAGAAAGGTGACAGACATTGATTTTGCTTTCATTTTATGTCTTTTACAGTGGGAGTCTTTGGCCTAGTGGATAAATTTCCCCACATGATGATTAGTCTCTAGCCTTTACAACACCCCTTGGCTGAGCTGACAGAAGTGTTTTTGATGAAGCAACTTACTACTGGAAAATGCCGATTAAGATGAATGAAAGCTCTCAGTGGGAATATGTCAATGTGATGAGATTTTCATGGGAAAACAGGCAGACTTCCACCCTGGCCAGCTGGGTATTTGCTGGCCAGCTTTACCTACAGACGTTTCTGAAAATTTATGTTCTACAGGAAAATTTCTGTTTCTGAATTGTAGTTCCAGTTTGGAAGATCAGAAATGTGGGAGCTTTTGGGGATCTCTGTTTTCTTATCTGTACAAACCCTTCCATGTAGTAACATTGCAGCTTTCTAATAGGTTCCTGCTGTTAGTGTTGGAGTAGCAAAAGAGATGTTCAGGAAGTGAGATTACTTGATTTTTTCCAGTCTTAACCAAGAATTGCTCTTGTCATGTCCCATTCATGCCTCATATTCATGTTATTTTAGACATGAATCCTTTGTATGAATTATTTTCTGAGAAGCCTCTTAGATATGTTAAAACTTGCTTAATTTTTTGCATCCTCTATAGCAGACATATAACTCTCTCTTAAATGTTCTTTGGGCATAGGATCCAAAATAAATGTTTTTACTCTGTTTTGCCCTCTGTTCTGAATACTCGGTGATATTTTAAGCTTCAATTCAGTTTCTTCTGGTTGATCATGCTTCATGCATTCATTAGTCACAGTGTCAAGTAGAGTGGTGACTGAGGGTCAGCTCTGAAAATCCAAAATAGTAATTGATGGTAATTTGAATCTTCACTTAAGTGACTTTTGAAAGGTCTTGGAGAAAAAAGGGAAGTGTATGTCTCAAATGTTTTTTTCTTGTGTGTTTTTAATGGGATAGGAAAAGCAGGTTATCTTTTCAGAAGGTCGTTGTGTAACCTGGTAGTTTTGGGGTTTGTTTGGTTTGGTTTGGTTTGTTTTTTTTCCTCCTGTGGTGGCATCTGTCCATCTTTTTTTCTGTCCTTGTGATCAGTGAAGTTCCCAATTGAATATCTGAAGCAATGTCCTTGGCAGATGAGAATCTGGACATGTGATTGTGTTTCCAGTCAGCTAACTTTACTTTATGAGTTAGTATTCCGCAGGTTCTGAAGAAGACTAAATAAAACCAAAACCATGCCGGGGAAACTACTGCATGCACATGACCAAGAACAAATGAGTTGGGACACCAGAAATCCTATAGGTCTCTTGTATTTGATAGATCACCTTCCTTCTAAATATCTGTTAGACATGACAGTGCACTTAGCGCAATAAAAAGAAGAGGTACATCATATGCTATCTTCTGATCATGTACAAGTATTTGTCTTCTCCCCCAGGGTAGAATTTTAGTTCCTGGTAATTTTAAAATGTAAGGCATTTTTTCCTTATGACTTTGGACTTTTCATCAGGACTTTTCATCCTGACTTTGGAATCAGGATTTCACTTATAGCAACAGCACTGTTCAAACAAACTAATAATCGGGCAAAACAGGGAATGTATCAATGATTTAATCTAAGCTAGTTTCAAAATACTATCAAATAGCCTTTTAAGGCAGACAGGATGAACACCTTGTGCTATGTTATCCTGGGAAAAAAAAGGTTTTGATATGTAGTTCAGCAACAAGTGCGGTGCAGTGCTTGAGCAAAAAGAGTAAGCTTGGGAATTTTTAGGAGACATATTAGGTAGAAAAGTGGTGGGAAAGTAACACCGCTCTCCAATATAGTCTCTGCTCTGTCATTGCGTTACTTTGTTATTTTTTTTAAGTGAAAATATGATTATAATATGTAATTTCAGTTAACACAATGAAATATCTTTGTTTTACCTGGAGTGTTGAGACTAATTACAGTATTGTTTTTACTTCCTTTTACAGGTTGCCTTTTTGAAGATGTGAAGAATGCAGTTACCAGCGTTGAAAACTATTCTCAAATTCATTTTCAACAGAAATACACAGATAACTTCCAATGGTATGACACTGACAATACAGGACCAAATGGGGGTGTGGTGTGTTATTCTTCATATCTGGATGTGTTACAAAACCAAACAGAGAGTTAACTTCTTCATCTGGTATATTCTTAGATGTAATTCTAAGAGTGATTTATCTGGCACTCCTGTCACGTCCAGCTGGGATGGCTGTTAGGATCTCTTCATTGCCAAAAAGAAATTAGCTATGTATCTTAGTACTGTCTTTATTGGACAGTGTTTGATAGTGAGCTATATGTCCTTGGGAAAATTCACAACTGCTAGCAAAGAGGGGTTTTAAAATATTTAATGTCATGGATACTAATGTAAGTTCTTTACTTTTTTTGTTCTGGTAAAGTTAGAGGTCCAACTTCAAAATATAAAATCTGTTTTTTGTCAAACATATGTTTATCATGTATATTGTTCCCACATTTAAGTTTACCTTCATTCTTGAGAGAGAAGGAAGACAGTTTCTGTATCCCTACATCTCATGTAGAAT
This sequence comes from Anarhynchus alexandrinus, assembly GCA_008711295.1. Classification (NCBI taxonomy): domain Eukaryota; kingdom Metazoa; phylum Chordata; class Aves; order Charadriiformes; family Charadriidae; genus Anarhynchus; species Anarhynchus alexandrinus. Next base: position 4,101,675 of record VUYV01000073.1, read on the forward strand.
TTTTTAAAATTGATAATGTTTTGGAGAATGAAGGTTTTATGGTTACTTGGAATAATTATTCCTTCAACTTCAAAAAAGAGCATGTGTATGAAGGCTGGCCTTGCAGAAACTGCTGGAGGTGAAAGATACTTGTAGCAAGTCAGTACAGTTGCTCTAAATTGTCACTCTTGTGGATGCTCATCTGCCTTCCATGGGAGTGATAGCGCATCTCCGTGGAACACAGAAGCTGTTACCATTTTTGGTTTTGGAGTGAATTGCTCACTTAGTTAACAACAATTGTTGCCTTTCCTTGTCCAGAGGAACAGGATGATATAAGTGCATAGGCTGAGGTGCAGAAAAGATGCCTCCTGGCATTTTTGCCTCAGTTCTGATCATTGGGATGGACTGCTCTTGAGCTGGAGGGAGGTGATCCTTTAATATCAACTGTCTCTCTTGGACCCCTCATCCCTCCAAGATCTTATCGCATATCTACCTCGCTTATTTGCAATTTTCCTTAAACAACTGCTCTTGGCAAATCAGTCAGGTACTGGAATAGTTCATCTGACCTAGTGTGACAATTCTTGTGTTCTCAAAATGTATACAAAAAGGTATCCAAACAGGTAAAAAAAAAAAAAAGAGAGAGTTAAACTCTTAAAATAAAAAGATGCGACCTTGTTGGAAAACAGCTCTACTTTGGGAGAATGGATTCTGGAGGGAATATTGTTCATAGAGGAATTCTTTGAAAATTCCTGAATTTCAAGAAAAGTTAACATGCCCTTTACTCATGAAATTATCATAATGTAGGAAGTGACCCTGCAAAGTGTTGGACACATTCTCTGGGTTTTACACATCCAAAGAGAAGTAGCTGAGGCCTCCCAGCACCCAGTCTGGATATCACCTTATTTTTCTGTTATTATTTTAGTTTTCAATATTGAAGGAAGAACATAAATATGCTGAGTTTTGCATTCAGGGACTAAATTATCTAGCTCCAAGATATTTTGTCTATGCACCATTTTATGAATGCAGTCATTTTATGAATAAAATATATTTCCTAAATCAGTTTACTGTTTGTTCTGTTTAATTTCTGTGGCAGTTTCAGCTTCCCAGAATAGGACTGAGCAATTTGCAGATGGAAGACATTCGTATCACGCACAAATACTTCAACTTTAAAATCTTTTCCAACCTATTTAAATGACCCCTGTTGTGGTTTTGCGTGTATGGAACAATCTTAGGTCAGAGAATACGTATGCTTTTGAGGTTCAATCTCTGTCATGTCCTGCCTCATTTGGTATTGTGGCCATGAAAAGTTAATCTGCCTCTGGTAACATAAATGGTTCCAGAATGAGTATTTTTTGGGGGGAAGAAAAGCCTTCCAGAGATGAAAGACAAATCAACCCCATCCTGCCGGGTCTGTCGCTCACCTGTGGAAGCTAATGGCTCCAGTCATGCTGCTACAATGTCAGTGCTGCAGCTGGCTCAGGAAGCAAATCCTGAGAGAGGGCTAAGCCCAGCATGTACGCTTAAAACATTAAACTTTTTAGGAGCTTGCCCTCTGCCTACGTATGCTTAAACCTTTTCCTTGTTCTTTTTTACCCTATACGTTGGTGAGCTGGGTCTGGCTGGGGTGGAGTTAACATTCTTCATAGCAGCCCATATGGTGCTGTGGTTTGGATTTGTGGCTCCAGCAAGTGCTGGTAGCACACCAATGTTTTTACTATAGCTGAACTTCTCTTTTATTTCCCGTTCTGCCCCCACCTTACCCCAGTAACTAGGCTGAGGGTGGGCAAGAAGTTAGGAGGGGGGGAAACAGCAGGGACAGCTGACTGTGAATTGGCCAAAGGGATATTCTGTACTTTACAGCATCATGAGCAGCATGATGTAAAAACTGGGTGTAGAGGAAGAAAGGGGGAGAGGGGTGGTTGCTCAGAGAATAGCTGAGCATCATCTGCTTGTGGGAGGTGATGAGTTATTGCCTTTGCATCACTTGCTTGGGTTTTGGGTTTTGTTTTATTTTTTTCTCTTTCCTTCACTTATTAAACTGTCTTTCTCTTGACCCACAAGTTTTCTTGCTTCTGCTCTTCCTATTCTCTGCCCCATCACACTGGTAGAGGAATGGGGGTGGAGAAGAAACTGGGTGGGTGCTTAGCTGCTGGCCAGGGTTGACGCACCACAACTGGAAGCAGAAGTTGTGAAGTCCCCAAAAGAAAAAAAATAAATCTTTCTGTTTCAGCTTCCCTCCCATTTGGGGACATTTTCCTTCCCCAGCTTCCCCAATGGCCACAGCTGCCTGTCTGTGTCTATATGAGGGGCAGGACAATTTGACACACTTAGTGTTACGTTTCCCTTTCCTTGGCTCTAGCTCAAAGACCTCCATTAACATTAACATGGTTACATTGACATTATCTGGAAAATATCAGACCACATTTGATAATATATAAATGTCTCCGATGTGTTACCATTTGAAAATAGATTTCGTTCACCATATTCAGAAAAAAATGTTTCTGATACTTTCCCAGGTACCAGGCAATCATTACTCAGAACTCCTGTTTCTGAAGACAACTTTCTTGGCTTTTTTTTTTGCCCCTGCTATTTCTTATGTGGTCTTTCCTACTGAACCAGTAGCGGATTTGAGGTGTGACAGCTTCATTTGACATTTTCTTGCATTCTAGCTGCTTTATAAAAGCAGAACTTGGCCATTTTTTCAGGATTATCTTAGCAGTGAACCATAGGCTCTTGTAAACAATAGCCTTGTGTTCAGAAAACCTGTTGAGATCCCCTCGAAGCTCCATCCTTGCCCTTTGCCTATCACTGCTCTTGCCTTCATTTCTCTGTTGAATAGCGTGACGCTTGTTGACATCAGCATTTTGANAGCAGAACGTGGCCATTTTTTTTCAGGATTATCTTAGTGGTGAACCATGGGCTCTCATAAACAATAGCCTTGTGTTCAGAAAACCTGTTGAGATCCCCTCGAAGCTCCATCCTTGCCCTTTGCCTATCACTGCTCTTGCCTTCATTTCTCTGTTGAATAGCGTGACGCTTGTTGACATCAGCATTTTGAAAAGTTCTGTAAGTGCAAAGTACAATTAGTTACTGCCTTATTTTCTTCGCATCCAGAGTTAGTGGTACATTTTAGTCTAGTCTGAATACCACGTTTGGATACATCCATAGAAGAAAGTTTGTTTAGTCTTGAAGCGTGCAGACAGTATCTCCATGCAGATGGAAAAGCGTGCACCAAGATAGGAGTTGGCCTAGAAGCTGTGCTCTTAGAAAATGTTTGGTCCTTCTTATCGCTTGCCCTCACTCCCCAGCATTGCTTTATCTGTCACAGTCTGCATTTTTTGCTGCAGAAAGTGTCTTAATTTTTTGCTTTCTGTAGTGCCAAGCACAGCGTTAGTCTTGAAGCAATAATAATAAATCAGCAATGACACTAAGAAGGCCCCAACTCACATTAACTGAGATAGATGGCCATCTTTTCCTAATGTGCAGTTTCCAAATAGTGCATGGCAACAAGAAGATATTAAAAATGTCAGCTTTAATTCTAATAAGCTATCAGGTTATAAAGATGGCTATTGGTGTGGTGCAGAAAACATGCCTATCCCTCACACCGGTCCCGTTCTCTCCATTAGCAACAACAGACAACAATACTGTTTCTGTCATTAACGGGTCACAGGGCGATTATATTAGTGTAGGGCTTGATACTTCTTTTAAACAAGTTTGACCATTTAATCGGGATAGTTAACTTGGAATACCAAATTGAGTCCCAATGGGGTTATTTTAATTCCAAAATGAGGGTGGCTTTCTAGCTTGGTTTAAATCCCAGCTGGAGTAGGTTAGGATAAACTGAATAAAAATAACAAGTGGGTTGATCAGGGAGCGATACTGGTATTACCCTGTGAGTTGAAGGGCAAGTTTTAGTTTACCTCCGTTTTACCTTTCCGCGTAGAGAAACTTTTATATATAAGGAACAAATTTAATTAAAATTTACAATAGATGTTTCTGCACTCAAACGTTCTGGGTTTAAATGCAAATGCTTTTCAGTAATTTTCTTTCTGTTTTGCTGCCTTCGCTTTCATCCCTCCAGAACATCACTTTGTGGTTTCAATTTTAGACTTTGCGTCCTTTCATTTCTCTCGTAGCCGACTGTGCTCCATTATAAATGACAGGTAGCTTGTTTGAGGCACCGCATTAGCTCATCAGCCTCATTCCTTTCGGTTTATCCTCCACAGGTTTTCTTGCTACCGTTGTATCACTGTCATAGAAGCACTGCAAAATCTGCAGATGGACAAATTATAGAAACATTGAGCAACTCTATCTTTCCTAGACTTCTTCGGTTTATTCTTTCGGAGCAGGCTGAATTGCCTCATAGCAGATGCCACAGAGTATCAGGCAATGTTCACAGAATATCAGGAATTTTGCAGGTCCACATGCTAACAGCTCGGCGGCAACATATGTGTCTTCTGATACCTGATTGTGACATTGTGTGGTGGTTTTCTTAGTGTGGCCGGCAATTGCTGTGCTCAGATCCTGTGGTTCTGTGGTTCAGCATGTTCAGATGTTCTCTTAAACAGGCTCTCTTGGGCCTACAGGAGAGCTGGGGAAGGGCTTTTTACAAGGGCATGTAGTGACAGGATGAGGGGGAATGGCTTTAAAGTGGAAGAGGGCAGGTTTAGATGAAACCTTAGGAAGAAATTTTTCACTTTAAGAGTGGTAAGGCACTGGAACAGGTTGCCCAGAGAAGTTGTTGAGGCCCCATCCCTGCAGGTGTTCAAGGCCAGGCTGGATGTGGCCTTGGGCCTTTGATTCTATGAGAGCTTCCAGTACTTAAAAGGGGCCTACAGGAAAGATGGGGAGATAGTGTGGTGATAGGACGACGAGTAATGGTTTTAAACTGAAAGAGGGTAGATTTAGATTAGATATTAGGAAGAAATTCTTTACTGTGAGGGTGGTGAAACACTGCAATATGTTGCCCAGAGAGGTTGTGGAGGCCCCATCCCTGGAGGTGTTTAAGGCCAGGCTGGATGGGGCTTTAAGCAACCTGGTGTAGTGGGAGGTGTCCCTGCCTATGGCAGGGGGGTTGGGACTCGATGATCTTCAAGGTGCCTTCCAACCTAAATCATTCTATGTTTTCTATAAACACAGCAGGAATGTTATTGTCTCACTGCCGTATTGTGTCCAGAGACACATGCTTCATTCCCATCCGATCGCCTTACACGTGGGTTGTGCAGGTCTGTGTACTGTGTCCTCAGTAATAGATGCTTCTTCTACCTGCTTGTATTCAGTGATGATGTAAACGTGTATCAATTTGTCATTGCAAACAATAGAAAACTGTTTATTTCAAAATATGAAATGTCATTTTAACATGTGCTTTTAGTCACTTCCTCAAGATTGTGAAGTGTTTTATTTTGTTATTTATCTTTTTCTGTGATAACAGGGGTTTCTGTAGTGCAGGTGGGAAGGCAGAGCTGCGGGTGGGCTCTACCACGTGTTTGTGTCACTGGCAGCTCCACCAGCTACAGGCTTGTGAAACAGACTTTACACCTTCATTATTGACACCAGTTAATTACAACCCTAATTGGCTGGCCGTCTTGTCTTTTACCTACATGTGTTTCCTCATTTTTAAAACTATGTCTGTATCCTAAGGGTTGTGACTTTCCTATCAGTGACAAGGTCGTTTGCTCAGCAGTGCAGCTGGGAAAAACGTCCCTGCGTGGCCATAAACCGAGTTAGGCAGACGAGGGGCAGACCATTGAGTGAGATAAAGCTGCTGTAGCTCTCCTGACTTTAATGGAGCCATTGCCAATTGACATCAGCCAACGCGCGGCGTGGACAGGAGGGAGATGAAGTCTCTTGTCTTCCCCTGTCAGTCCCACTTCAGAATATAGAATTGAGTTGGGACATGTATAGAACCAGGGCTGGCTATGTCTGAGAAAGGCCTGAGACCACCTCCGGACAGGCATGGAGTCAGTCATCATCGTGCCATCATAACGGGAGGGCTCAGCACAGCTCACAAGTGAAAATGCAGTAGAAGGACATTGGCTGTAAAACAAGGAGAGGGGAGAAAGAATTTCAATCAGTGCTCTATCAGCTCTGGATGACGTAGTCCTAGATTAACAGGCTTATTGAGTATACCCATGATGCAGCGCCTCTGCTCTCGATTTCTTTGTAAACTTTGTCAAAAGTTTCTGTCTGTGACTAATGGGAAGCATGACATGTAACAATCCAGCCATATAGTTAGTGTAGGCTGTTTGCTCAGATTACTAGACTTGCCCTTTACCAGCCTTTGATTTATGGGGACCTAATAAGAGAAGGGCAAGAACAGTCCTTTGTTTGAGCTTTGAAAGAAAACGGAGGTATGGAACAATTTACAGCTTGCGCTTTGTTGCTGAAAAAGGGTTTTGTAAATTTGTTGGAATAAATATTCTCAAACACATGGATCAAAATGAAAATGCACTAAATTAAGAGTGCCTTTTAAATTAATGGCTATTGAGAAGGAGATACGAGTTGTTGTTTTAGTTGATTCACAGTAATTATTAAGATCATATTTTGTGGTTGAGATGCACAAACATGGCTTGACTGTTGCAACCTCTTATCTCGAGAGTACAACAAGCGGTGTCAGTTCCGATCCAGCAAACACAGCTCTGGCAGCTCTGGCGGTTCTCCGCATGGGTAAGTAAACACAGCACGAGCGAGCCCAGCAGAAGACAAGGAGCATAGCGCGACAGAGGGTTCTCTAAGATGCTTAGAGGGAAAATATATTAACAACATGCCCCAAGGAAATTTTTTCCTGTCCTTAAAAGTGCTTTTTAGAGTGCTTTTTAGATTGCCACAGGCATATGAAGAAACATCTTGGTGGGTTGGGGATTTGCAATTGGCGTCATAATTTGCAAATGAAAACATATTTCCTAGCCTGTTGGGTTTTTTCAATGATCACATGAACTCAAAAGAACATCTTGTTGTATAGCAACGCTGATTTATCTTATAATTTATTTCTAATTACCTGTGGATTTGCTAGGATATGCTCCTCTTCTGTATTTTGACACTTGCTCAGCAAGAGTCACCATTTACACAAGAATATATTAGCTTTCACCAAATTTAGAATTTTTTTGTTTAAAGTAGAAACTAGTTGCAATTTGTTGTTATAGTTACCAGAAGACTAGTAAGTAAAAAAGACCTCACAAAGGCTTTGTTTTTTTTGTGTATCATTTCACATTTTAAAGTGGATTTTTGTCTCTTAACACTACTAGGCAAATGTTCCATTATTAGTATTAATCATTTTTATTTTGGCCATAGAACATCACTCTAAAGCATTTTCAAAAGAGCTGGAATTCAGAACCTGTAAGGCTTTTCCATCCCTTAAACCCAATCTCCTGTTACAGCTGGCACTCTTCCACGTTTGTCTCTCATATGACTCCTTTCATATCCTGATCCACTCTAAATTTAATCAGGTTTTTGGTTGGGTTTTTTTTTTTTTTTTTGGGGTCCTGCCTTCCTCACTGGAAACCTGACCCAGAGCCTCACTCTTCTGATGATAGGAGTCTTCTTATTTCTGGGGTAGGGGTGTCCCTGGCTAATTTACACCCATTTGTTGTTGTGCCAACAGCATTCTGTAAGGTAGGTAGGTAGTTTTCTTCCTGGGTTCTTAAACCTCGTTCCATGTTTAGGGAACAATCCTATCTTCTTGGTGCTCATTTTATTAATGGTTTCTTTCCCAAAGGCAGTCTTTGTGTTCTACCAAATTCTGTGTCTGTCTGGTTTTGAATTAAATCTCCCTTGTGCAGGAGAGAGCAAATTGTGCACAAGGTGTGCATCTTAGCAAAATGGCATTAATGCTTCCTCATTTCTTTTGGGAACACCTCACCTCATGCATTAGCAAGTGCTTCTCTTTTTTTTTCCACATCTGCAGCATGCTGGTTGTTCAAACACCCCAGCTCTTCTTTTCTTCCATTTCCAATTGTGGAGACCCAAAGAATGCCATTACTCTCCGGCAGGAAAAGTCCGATTATTTCATAAGTGCATGACCTTGTGCTTTGTATGTTTGATCCTTTCCTTAGTTTTCCTGATCCTCATCTTTATTTATTATGCTTCTGACTGTCACATCAGCACATGTTCTTAAAATATTTCTAGTGGACCATGTCAGTGTGCTGTGGTCACTAGTGAAAATGTTTAATAAGATTGGCTCATAGGCAGAACTACTATTCCTTCTGGCCAGTTACTTCTCTTTCAGGCTTCCACTGAGAGGTTGAACCCTGGGGGTTCAGTTCAGAGCTCAGGAGGATTCAGGATCTCAGTGCCATCATCCCGAGCCCTGTGCCAGTCCTGATCTACCAAGCAGAATTGGCCCTTCAGCTGTCATTGGCACTCACTGGACCATTCCTGTTCCTGACCATACGTGTAAGATAAATGCTCTGGTAGATGGAGTCCCCCCACCTGCAGCAGACAGGTGTTCGGTGTATTATATATTTCAACTATTAGGTAAAAATTGCAGATTATCTTGTTCTTATATAACGGTCTGTTGCTGGTCCATTAAATATTTATTTACTTATTTATTTGTCCATACTGAATTCTGGAGCAGTTTGTTAAAATTTAATGTTTGGTACAAAGAGAATGTCATTCCAGTGACCAAATGCTCCTGTACAAACAGTGTTTTATTCCGTCCCTTCTGTGGTGAATACCAAACACAACCTGATGATAAATTGAGACCAAAGTATAGCCGTGGGAGCAAGACACTGGTCAAATTCCAGTAGCTCTTAATGGAAAGTGATGCTGCTCTGGGCTTGGATGCTTGATCGTTTAGCCTTGATAGCTTTGTGGCTATAGGCAGGACCTGGGAGATTCATACTTTTCCTGACTGAGTGTATAAACTTTCAAAGAGACGTTTGACAGACCTCTGGCAGATCCGTACTTTAGTTTTTCCATATGGAATGTTATTTATATCCCAGGCTAATAACAATGCACTATATCCTATATAAGCTTTTTTCAACTATAAACTCTTTGGATCCGGCTTTCTGCATGGTGTGAGTTTGTCATCGCTGTAGTGTCAGAGCAGCTTTGTGCGTTCCGTAGCACAGGTAACACCTCTCCAGTGTGACTGACCCTTCCTCGCTGCAGAGGGGAGGCGCGGGACGCCTGTTGTTTTGATCTGGTGGGGTTGAGCAGGGACTGGTCACTTAGTTGTTTTAAATGTACGCCCTACTTGGGGTATCTGCTAGAAGAGGCGAGTGACAGAAGGTGTTAGGGTTTGCCGTGGTTCAGAGTTTCTGTGTGAGGTCCTTCCATAACTGAAGAAACCACCGGGAAAAGTTTTTCTCTTGTGGAAAGGGTGATAACTTTCCCGGGCCCAGGTTTTCAGATACCTAGAAGAGAGCACTTTGGGATCATGGACTTGATTCAGAGCTCCTTGAGACAGCAGCACAGACAGGAGGCACTAGGTCACCGACATATTTTATCAAAACTTAGTTGGAAGGAACATTTATGTGAACAAACTATGTTAAAAATGTTATCCATTGAGTATACATTTTATGATTTTCACCCTGACACTAGTAGTTTTTTTAAAATGCAGACTACATTGACCCGCCAAAGGCTGGTTGGTCTGTCACCATGATGTTCTGCATTCCTCTGCCTACCACCACCAACTAGAAGTGTTTTGTCTTGCTTAAGTTCAGTTTCAAGTAACAATTAATGCAAAGCTAGTGTCATTCAAACATAAGGTCACTAATGGGGTGGCCTGGCTGTACGAGGTGAAGGATGGATGAATGAATAGAGTTTCTGCAGAAATCTTTGTCTGATTAGCTGTGCGTTTCGTATATTAAAATGTATCATAGACTTTATTACCCTAATCCACACACAACAAATGCACAGGAAGGCCATATATATCCACAGCTGCAGAAGATAACCCAGGCCACTATTAGTTATTAATTTAATATGATCCTCTAATCAAAGATGATACAGTAATGCGCAAAAGGACACATGCAAATTTACATTTGGTATTGTCTGCATTGAAGTTTTTTGTCACATAATGTAAGCATGGGTTTAAGTTTTTGATGAGGTGTATGAAAGGGCTTTTGATTATTTTGGAGGAAAGCATTAAGGAATTCTGAGCTTGTTGTGTGTTTAGACACAGCTTCATATACAGCTTCAGGGACTGGGCCTGCTCCTTCAAATAATAGTATGTTGTATATCTGATTTCATGAAGAATTCAAGATTAAAGGTTGACTGAGATAGTTTGTTGATAATAAAGCACAATTTTGACTACTTATCCTTCTAATGAAATGGTGTTGCACACATTGCAAAACTGTGGTAATTTCATTTTACTGTAATTCATAAAGAGAATAATAGGCAAGCAACAATGCACTGGGGTGCTTTATTAGGAAAGCGAGGGCCATCTTCACTAGTTTTTCCAGATCGCTTTTCTCCTTCCCTCTGTGTTGTTGTTTTTCAGAATTGCATTGCTTTGGTACTATCTCATTTCTGCAAAAGGCAATTTTGTTAAATGTATTCCCGAACGCACTGATGAAGTTATAACTGTTTGGCAAAGGCTTGGAGACGAAGATGCTGCCATGAAAAATGACCCCTGTCAACAGAAAACTGATTTGTGATCACAAAATGTGGACAACGTGTTCAATGTTGTATTATCTGTTTGTCTCCCACTTTCAGGTGTATCCACTATCCCAAGGGAGTTGTTAATGTCAGGGACACATATGGACTGTGTCAACACTTATTCACTGTCAAATTATATCAGAGCAGAGACTTCTGTCATCTCTCAGCGCTATGGCTTTTGCCCAGTGTAACTGGATATCCTTGGGCTTTGAGGTGGGCACCTAGTTCTTTTTTTGTGCATCTGTACCTGTCTCTAGCTATGTCTCTCATCTGCGCTTATAAAATGGGAGAAAAGCACAGTCTAGTCTTGAAAGAGATGTTATGAGGAGAAACGTGTTAAAACCTGTGAGTTTTGGGGTAAGCAGTCAAGGGTTTAATAGATGAAATATGAATTTGCTATAGACTCTAAAAGAAGATGTATCTTGTTCCATACTAATAGTTGCGTGGCATTCTGGCACGTACGTGAAAAGCTGTTGCTCCCGGTGTCTGCTAGGAGATCATATTATTTCCTTCTCTTAACTCGTAATGCATTTACCGTGGCTGTGATTTATGTAGCCAGGAACAAGAACTGAAGCACTTACACAGGGGAGAGGATGGGTTCCTTGTGTGCCAGAACTGTTAAAAGCTAAATCTTCAGATCTTTAACCCATAGGATAATGTTTATAAAGAGGACGGCTTAAATCGGTTTGTATCTATTTATTAGTTTCACTACTGTGTTATTTCTACATTGTTTAACAGCAACTGATATCTTCCATTATTTTTCAAGATCCTGGGGTGTTTATTGTAGTTGCACCTGGATGAGAGGACAGAGTGTACCTTCAGCAAGTTTGCTGATGACACAAAACTGGGAGAAGTGGATGACACACCAGAAGTCTGTGCTGCCATTCAGCGTGACCTGGACAGAGTTGGGCAGAGAGGAACCTAATGAAGTTCAAGAAGGGCAAGTGTAGGGTCCAGCACATAGGGAGGAATAACCCCATATGCTGGTACAGGTTAGGGGTTGACCTGCTGGAAAGCAGCTCTGCAGAGAGGGACCAGGGAGTCCTGGTGGGCAACAAGTTGACCATGAGCCAGCAATGTGCCCTGGCAGCCAAGAAGGCCAATGGCATCCTGGGGTGCATTAAAGAGAGCGTGGCCAGCAGGTCAAGGGATGTTATCCTCCCCCTCTACTCTGCTCTGGTGAGGCCACATCTGGAGTACTGTTCTGGTCTCCCCAGTTCAAGACAGGCAAGGAACTACTGGAGAGGGTCCAGTGGAAGGCTATGAAGATGATTAGGGGACTGGAACATCTCTCTTATGAGGAAAGGCTGAGAGACCTGGGTCTGTTTAGCCTGGAGAAGAGAAGACTGAGGGGATCTCATCAACGCTTATAAGTATCTAAAGGATGGGTGTCAAGAAGATGAAGCCAGACTCTTTATGGTGACACCACTGAAGAGTGGTGCAGGACAAGGGGCAGCAACAGGACAAGGGGCAACGGGCACAAACTAGAATGCAAGAAATTCCATCTCAACATGAGGAAAAGCCTCTTTACTTTGAGGGTGGCAGAGCACTGGAACAGGCTGCCCGGAGAGGTTGTGGAGTCTCCTCCTCTGGAGATATTCAAAACCCACCTGAATGCGATCCTGTCCAACCTGCTGTAGGTGAACCTGCTTTAGCAGGGGGGATGGGCTAGATGATCTCCAAAGGTCCCTTACAACCCCTACCATTCTGTGATTCTGTAATCCTTTTGTTGAGATCAGCAGGGTAGCTGGGCTTCTACAGCAGAGACTGCAGATCTATTTTAGCCAATGAGCCATTAGTTTATGCTGGTGTAGGGAATTCTGCTTTCTGTTAAACCACAGCAGCTTATTTATACTCTCACAGAGTTGGCATTAATACTATCCAGTCTTCTTAAAATGTGCACTGTTTGTTTTGTTCTAATCCATCTGTTTGAAAAACAACAAGTTAAATGGGTTACGCATTATGTGTGTTGCTTTGATGACAGATTTGGAATTTCCTGCCTCGGATAAAGGAGCAAGGATTAGCCTTAAAGATGTAATTCCACCTCTGCCATCCAGATACAATGCTTGGCTTGCAAAAGGGGGAACAATCCTGTTTTTGCAAGGAATTCTAGGGTCCCCTTTTCCAAAGCGGGAAAGCTGCACTCTAGTTGCTCGGATAAATTGTCAGGGGTGTCCCCTAGTTTACAGGCAGCTGCTAAGACCTGGGAGGGATGCTGTCTTTCCTTGTTGCCACTGACTGAAGAATAAGAGGTGACTTCTCAAGTGTGTGCTGTTTTTGTATAATCTGAGTTTCATTGTATTACCTGGGCTGAACATCCTACAGGTCATTAGGAATATAAGAATGTTTAACAGAGGTGCAGGCAAAGAAATGCCATATAGATATTATCAGACAAAATTTCACATATTTACTAATGTCCCTTTGCTACTTGAGTACCCTGCAAGAGAAACAGCACCTGAAGGGTAAGGCAGGATCCTAAAGCAAGTAATACATTAAACAGCTGTCATGGTTTTGGCTGGGATGAAGGTGACTTTCTTGCTAGCAGCTGGTGTGGTGCTGTGTTTTGGATTTGGGATGGGAGTGTTGTTGATGGCACACCAAAGTTTTTGGTTGTTCCTAAGCAGTCAAGACCTTTTCTGGTCCTCACACTGCCCCGCCAGTGAGGGAGTGCACAAAAAGTTGGGAGGAGACATAGCCGGGCCAGCTGACCCCAACTAACCGAAGGGATATTCCATGCCATGTGATGTCATGCTCAGTATATAAAGTTGGGTGAAGAAAAAGGGAGGGGGGGGACGCTCGGAGTGATGGTGTTTGTCTTCCCAAGTAACCGCTACATGTGGTGGAGCCCTGCTTTCCTGGAGATGGCTGAACACCTGCCTGCCGACGGGAACTAGTGAATGAATTCCTTGTTTGCTTTGCTTTGCTTTGCTTGCGTGCGCAGCTTTTGATGTACCTATTAAACTGTCTTTATGTCAACCCATGAGTTTTCCTTATTTTTCCGATTCTTCTCTCCATCCCACTGCAGGGGGGGAGAAGTGAGCAAGCGTCTGCGTGGTCCTAGTTTCTGGCTAGGGTTAAACTACGACAACAGCCTAGAAAGCTAAAGGCTGAACTCTTGCCATGAGCTGTGATGACTGCCTGCATTCTCACTAAAAACCTCCGAGCCAGGCTTTTTCCTTTCGTGCTGTTAATGCACCATGCAAATACTCCTGTATCTGTGCAACCTGGATCTCATGTCAGTAGGAATGTAGCCCTCTAACCTCTGAAGGTAACATCAGCTTCACTGGGCAATTACTTTGGCTATTTTGTGTTAGAAATGGTCCTTTAGTACTGCACTAACTTTAAAAAAAAGAATGTTTTAAATCACCCTGAAGGAAACTTTAAAAGGTAACGAGCAGGGGTGAAGGGGGCAAAGAGAGAAGAAATAGAACTATATTAAGACTTCAGCTGTGTTCTGCGCATAACGGAGCCAAAACAACATAAACACCCCTTCTCTCTGTAGCAGAAAACATCCTTCAGACTGGCTCTTCTGCGCAGCCACTGTAAAAGAAGTTTAAATATACCAGAAATAGACTTACTGAAAAATTTGTGAGGGGGCTCTAATTTCCAACATCCCTGTCCAACTCTGAGGCATCCGAAATGTGCGCAAGCAGAAGGCACTGCCGCCGTGTCCGAGCCTGTGTTGATCGTCACTTGTGTAGGTGTCAGTGCTGAAGACTTTCCCACCCCCTGAAATGCAGGAGGGCTTTTGCTTTGCTGAGTTTTGTGTTGTTGCAGTCTATTCGAGATTCCCCTGGCCGAGGGTTCATGCGATCAGGGGCGAAGTTGTGCTCCCAGGCCAGCACGGAGAGGGTGTGGGAGGTGTATGCTCCTGGGGGGTGCCTTTCTAGTTCTTCTTAATGGAAAGGTGGATGAAGAAATTAATAAGCACGGGTCCTATTATGCCCTTTTTTAAATAGGAGTTTCAATTAAAGAAACGCATGCTTAGGAAAGCATAACAGCTCCACACACTACTTAAAATCTCAAACAAACTTGCGAAACACTTTTCACAAGCTTTGTAAGTTGGAAAATGAAAAAGCAAATGGCATTAAAAACTTAATTTAAAACAATATTAATAATTTCACACTGAGGTAAGGAAATTCCAATTAGACAGAAAAATACATGGTGTCAGAGGGGCAGCACTGAATGCTATAGGGTATCTGAGCCCCCAGCTGACAAAGAGTTTCTAATTTAGGGCCAAATTAAGCTCTCATTTATGCTGGCATATATCCCCAGGAACTCTTTTCACTTCATCAGGGTACTTGAGTCTTACCCTTATGTAGCTGAGACCATAAATGAGCCCTTAAGAAGCTTTTTGCTACTGAGAATTCTTTCGGAGCCTTATCATTATTTAAGTTCTTTCCTGAATAATGAACAGGCAGAGGCAGTAGGGAGAAAAGACTGGCAGACATGAACCTGCTGTTATAAAACAATAAAATGTCCTGAAACTTGAGGATTCTGACTGTGTTACAGATACCAGTATTTAAGTAAGTCCTTATTGTTTACCTCTGACATTTAAATCCGCTAAACATTGGGAATCCAGAAACTCCAGATTATTAAGAGAACGAATGGACCTGATTACAACATATAGCACTGTGTTATTCATACGGAGGCTTTTCAAAATTGTCTTTCAATAACTTCTTTCCAAGTCTAAGAAAAACAGATCTCTACAGCTGGACATTTGTGTAGTGTAGTAGGTGTGTTACATATGAGTGTGACCTTCAAACACTAACTTTTATGGGCACATCTCTTGTGGTTAGCATGATAAATGATGTTACACTGGCTAATTAAATCAATACATCTCATTAATGTCTTGCAGTTTCTGAATTTCTTGTCACTCTTTAATTCCATGGATCACCTTCTGTATCTGCTTTTCTCAGACCAACATGCAATTTTTTCCCCCTTCTTTCTCTGCAGAGATATAATAACTCCAGTATTCTCCATCTGAAAGTATGTTTGACAAGTATATTTAGTACATCCAATAAGAGAATAGTTGAAAGGTAACCAGTAGCACCTCCTGCTTCCCCATTAAATTTATTTTCACCATTTCACAAATGGAGGCCCTTCTGCATCTTTTGGACTTAACTTATAAATTAAACAATGGAAATAACATTTTTTTTTGGTTGAACGTGCTGTGAATTGTGTTAATGCAGGGAGAGAATGGGTGCTGAGAGATGGTATATGAAAGAATGTAAAGAATCCTACAAGGATTTTCACTGTCTTGCAGCACTGACAAAGATCTGAGTTAGGCATATGGCAAACAACATTGTCCCTATGCCTATTGTGTGTGTCTGCCTCTACACTTCCACATAATAGAAAGCCTTTTTCTATTCCTTTCTTGACTTTTGCCATATATCAAATACCTAATAAAAGAGTTTTAAAACCTTTCCACAAAAAATGTTTCTTCCACAAAGATAATAGTCTAAATATCTCTTCAAATATGTTAATTCTCTTGGATATTTTTTCACTTTTTTCTTTTCAGTAAATCATGTTTTCAATACCACCTCAGAATAGAAACCAAGATGTAGAGGTTTTGGTGGTTTGTGTGCTTTTCTTTTTTTTTACTTTTTTTTCTTTCTCTTCTCTTAAATCCTTCTTATTTACATTTTTTTTTTCCACAGGCAAAGAAAGGGAAGACCAAGGAAGAAATCTCTCCACAGTTCGCATTTCTCTGGAAAAACTTGGAAGAAGCAGGTTTCTACAACAGCTAACCAAGCAAGACGAGACAAAAAAAGAGCAAGTACCAATGTTTTAGGCAAGCCTAGCAACAGCCCAAGCCTGGATAGCTTGTTATTAAGCAAGTGTGTGGAAAAAAGCAGGGGAAAAGTGACGTTAGTTTGACTGAACTGAATACCCGTAATTCCCAAACAGAGAGCTTCCCGGCTGTAGCCAAACACCGCCTCTGACTTAGACGCTGTGGTATAAATGCATTTGATCATCCCATACTAATGCCTTTACGCATGGACCTGCCCCCATCCCTGCGGCACACCAGGATGTAGGAACACAGCCTGACCCCTCACTGGGACTCCTGTCTTGCTTTTCTTGATTTGTAATAAGAGAACAGGAAGACCGTGGAGTAGAAACTGGGGCAACAACCCTCTCTGCACCCCTACAGCCACTAACTCCGATCCCCTGGTCTGTGGTGCGAGTGGGAGGGGAAAGGTGAAGAATAAGCAACCTGACCTGTAGATATGTTAGGATGGAGGGCTGCCAGGGGACAACATTGGGATGATTACACCCAAAGCATCTTGCTCAAAGGCTTGTCTGGGAAGCCTTTTGCAGGAAACTGAAATCTGCTGTCTGCTGAGCGTAGAGCTCTTATGCAGGACTTTTCCTGCCTTCTTTGCACTATATATAGTAGGTATGTTAGTAAAGACGTACAAGAAGTCCTCAGGTTGTGTTGCTTCATCTACCACTAACCTGTCATATCGCGGCTTGTCCTGCAAGAATCTGGGTTGCAGTAAGAAATCCAGCTCATTATCCAGAGGTGATATGACGCAGCATTCACCAGTCCTGTTTCTGCAGCTAATAGAGCTGTCAGCTCCGCTGTCATTCGCTTGTCATCCCATCCAGAAACGTATAGAAAGCCTTAAAGGAAACAGGTCATCCCAAGAGTAGACTCTTGAAATAAAATTGACCCTTATTCAAATGTACATGCAAAATGGTTTGGGCTTCTCCCTTCAATTGTTATTTGTACTGGATTTGCCTTTCGTTCCATAGAGAGTTAATGTGGGTTGAAAATAAGACATTTTTCAGGAAAATATCTGTTATAGGTGCCAAAGGCTGCTCTGTTGTCAGTGGTTTGTGATATTTTTATGGCATATTTGGAAGAAAGGTTTTCCCCCTCTGCCTCCTTCAGTTGCCTTAAGCCCAACGTACCATCTCATTCAAGGGATGATAATGATTCACTTGTTTCATTACATGTTTGTGCCAAGGGTGTTTATGAATGTTCTAGCTGATTTTAAAGTCAAACTTCAGTGCCTGGAGACATCTTCACATTGAAAGCAATTGAGTGGCCATTGCAGGGGAGGAGAGGTTCAGCAGGTAAAGCCTCACTCAGTCAAGAAGGTGCTCGTTGGCTAGTAAAGTACAGGGGATGACAGCTGGTCTGACAAAGTGACATTTGCAGCTCCAGAGAAGTGAGACTTTCTTAATTTAACTGGAGAAGTGTCAAGATCATCTGCTGAGTAAGTTAGAAGGAAGTTTCAGATGGAAAGAAAGAAAGTTTCAAGAGGAAAAATTAAATCTGCTCAGAGCCCCTGGAAAGGAGATTAGTTATAGACATTGGTGTGGAGGAAAGGATTTTCTCTAACATGTGCAGCCTGCGACACATGACACGCAGGGAGACAGCATCCCTCACGTGTCAGGAGAACACCTGCAGCAAATGAGTGGGGTACTGAATAAAAAGGATCTTTTTTACTTTCTCTTGTAAACAGGCTGAGCATAGCCTTCTTGCTTATGCCTTAAAACCTCTTTGTTACTGTGGTGTCTATTTTGGATGCTGTAAATAAATACTCCCGCTTGGATTTTGCTTTATCCCAGCTGGAGTTAAAGTACTTGATTAAAAACAAGACATTCCTTGCCGAAGGCTGCCACAGCCTTAATAGGCAACTGGGGAGGTGGTCTGCTCGGGGTGAGGTGAAGTCACCTCTTCCCACTGTGAGGGATCACCACCCAGGCTCTCAGCAGGCTGCCGGTGAGCATACCTGAGTCTCAGTGGTCCTGAGGGAATTTGTCACCGGTGTACTTGAGTCGTGCTGTGTTTTCATTCCTCTCTGAAAGAGCGAACCTCCATGTTAAGGGTGAGCTTATCTGTCTCCATCTTTTTCTTTGTTCATGAGCAGCTCCTGGTTTGCTGGGCATGCAAGTAGTTTACCAGCAATCATGTCAGAACATTTGTTAGCATCATATTCCCACTTTTAAGTCATAAAGTGGCGAAGGGAATTACTGCTGCCATCTCTTAAGCAAGGCGACAAAGGCGTAGACGTAGTAACGCACACCCCTAAGTATCTACCCAGTTCTTTTCACATTCCTCTTTTTGTTTTCCCAAGTAAAAAGCAGCACTCCCTAGCAACCATTATAAGGCTGAGGGCATGCTGAAAGTGAGCTTGACAAATGAGAGTGAGATGCTGCGGCATGTGGGACTGGCGGAGCAGCCCGGTGGAATTACCAACCCCATGCTGTGCACAGCCACCCTGGGCTGCATCCCTGGGACTCACAGGGATGGGAAAAATGCAAGCAGCCACCTAAGCCAGAGAGCAGGAGGTGCTCAGGAAACAGACTCCCACATTTTAACAACCCTGAACTCTGTCCCAGAGTTAAGCGCTATCCCCCCCCTTTTTTTTTTTTAAGAAAGAAAGAAAGAGTGGTGAATATTAGGCTTCCTTTTCAACAGGAGAGGAGAAGCAAAAGTCCCAGTTCTAAATGCTGACCAAGCGGGCAGAGCACTTACCTGGGCTGTAGAAGGCTCAGCTTCACATCCCACCTTTGCCTGAGGAAATCTGACCATCAGTGTATGATGAACAGACTAATCACCAGAACGTGAGGTATTTAAGACAGTGCTCTTTCCAGATATGGGTCTGGCTCAGCGGTATCATCTAGTGGCTCAGTGACAGGTGTGGCTCTGCTGTGCCAGGTGTGTAGTCCTGCCCTCTTCTCCATGCCAGCTCTGATGGCTTCCTGACCACACAACACATTGCTACACCTCACTAAGCAGAAGATATTCACCTTGGTTTTGTTGGTTTAGTTTCTCCTGGAAGAGGAGAAAAGAGGAGAACAAAGGTGCTGAAGAGCAGGACCTCCTTCCTTGAGCATTAATGACTGGTTGGAGTGACCCAGCTCTACCACTTACAATCCTGCTTGTTAAAATTGCTCAGCATCTCACAGAACTGCAAAATGTTCCCAGAGCTTGAGAAAGACTGTTTAGCCCATAGTAGAGATGCTCATCTAAGAAAGATGAGACGTGGACTTTCTTCTCTTGCCATGTATTTCCCACTGTATTTTTTTTCCATTTGAAATCATACTGGGCTCATTTCAGTTGTATACCTGTCGTACACAACAAGACTGGGATTCTGCAGTCTAAGAGAAATGGGGAATTGGCCTGGTCCCTCAAGCAGAGAAATGGAGGATTGATTGTGTTTTGATTCACATTGTATAATCTTCAGTTAGTAAGTAAACTAGGAAAGCTGAATGTTCCCTTCCAAAGTCAATAACACATACAATTTTTCAGGGACTTCAGCAAATGTCCTGGTTACCTGCCTCTGGCGTAGCTCCCTGTATCGCTTATGAGTACTGAGCTGGATAACTGGAAGTCTTCATATTCTCATCTGTCACTTTGTGCTCCAATGGCTTCTGCTTGCAACAAATGCTACTGAAATGAATCAGCCCCTGGGGGAGATGCACAGGGAAATAATAAGGCGAGGCAGGTGTCAAATATCTACCCAAGAAGATTTTACTACCAATCCCCACTAAATAAAGTTTCAAACCTGTTAGTGTGACCATCAGGCAGAGAAGTTAAAAGGTAACAAAGCAATCATTGTAGCTGACTTTTACGTATATCTTCTAGTTCTTATAAAAAAATAGTTGTAAACATTCTTGGGGTTCTTTATAGCAAAAATTAAAGGGGCTATATAAATGCTGGATTTTTTCTCCAGAGATTTTTTAATGCCAGTGAAAACTTGCTGTTGCCCAGATCCATTGTTGTTGGTAGAGGCTGCACGTTTGAGAACCATATTCTGGCCATCCCTCCCATGCACAGTTTAGAAACTTAATGAGTGATTCAGAGCATCCACTGTCTGGGGTCCATGGTCATGGCTTATTAGACAGGCAATGACTAAAATAATTTCAGTGTCCATGACAGGCATTCCTAGTGAGATGTTTGAGTTCAGCCCTAAATCTCTTCGATAGCTTTGAAATCCTTACAGGACGTCCAATTTGTCACTTTTTTTGATTGGAAAAAAATAATTTTGAAGTTTTATGCAAAGACAAATATGATAGAACTATGAAGGTATATCTTTTTGTTGTTTTGGCACAGAGCCCCAACATATTAATATGAACAAGGGTAATAAATGCTACCAAGTTAATTTACTCTGAAGATGGTGATCGAGTCCACTGAGAGTTTAGTCGTTTTTTTCCAGTTACCTTGTTTCTTATACTTACTGGACTTATTCCTACCAAGTTTTCCCCCGATATTCCACTTTTTTCTTGACTGCAGCTGCCTATTCTCCATCAAGGCACAGTCCTGTTTTGTTATTAAATCAATGCTTATTCTATTTCCTCATTGTTTGTTCTGTTTCTTTTAAGGTTCTGCAGTTGAAACAATAATACTTCATTAGCGCTGGCATTAAGGGGAAATTGCCAGATCTAAAATTATCAGTTACTGAAGCAGTATAAACTCTCCTGCTTCAGGACATTTATCTTGGGTTTGAGCAAATAAATTGCTCTATAACAGCCAAATTTAGGGTTTTGGGAATTTCCTTTTGAAGCAGCTTGCTCTGGCTATCGTTGGAAACAAAACAGATGACAGTTCTCATGCAACATCATAGGAAAGTTTGTGTTCCTTACCAAAAAGAACTCACCCTCCAAAATAAACATAGGGACTTAGGAAAGTCAGGGACTCCGTGTGTTTCTGCACTTGCTTTACTATGGCTCAGCATATATAAAACTATGCACGAGGTACCTAGTGGGGTTCATTCATATTAGATGGTGAGACATTGGCTGATATTGCCTGTATATTTAGGTTTAAAATATGTGTTAGAAATACAGACGGTCTGGAGCATAATAGAGTCAAGTTCTGTTTATTTTTGGTAAGGTGACTCCAAATCATATTAGGAGCTGGGGAAACATCATCAGCTCCTGAGGCAGTCACAATAACGATAGCTTTATCAGCACTCGTTCACCATTTTGAAGAACAAAGGTTAATAAACAGGAGATAGAATATTTATTCTAATATGGGTCCCCGGGGTACTAAGTCATCTTTAATGAGAAATGAGGTAATTACCAGTTCTGTCACCTTTCGTCTCTCAAATACACTTGAAACTGTTTAATATGAGGCCTGTGTTGTTCAATGGAAAATAAAGACTTAGAAATTATTGTAAAGCATTGCAATGTCACTATATTAATGTAAAGAAAATGAAGCCTGAATATCAAAGTATATATTTAAAGGTGATTTGAACATTTTTCTTAAATCAAAATGGGATGAGACATCAGGACAAAAAAATACATCACTTATCCTTGTCTGTCATCACTCTAATCCTTACAGACTACTCAGATCCTCAAATTAGAGATATTTTGGGTTTAAAATGGAAAGCATAGTGAAAGAATTGGACTGTGACAAATTTTGGAAGGACAAATTTCTGAAGTTGCACCACCTGCCCTACATCCAGAAAGCTCACGGAGAGTGATATGGGATCAGCTAGGATGAAAAAAAACCCGAAATCACAAAGGTAATGTGGATGAAGAAGGAACAAGGAACGGCTGCCGCAATTAAAGAAAATACAAATGGTCAAACTTCTGGAAGGCTGTAAGCCTCATTTTCCTTTGCTTTGCTGCATTTGCTGGATCAAAGATGCTTGAAGTGGATTTAACTGCCTGTCCCTTCTTGCAATGTCAAAACGGTGGAAAGGAGACACGATGTAGATGAGAACCACGTTCTGCAGAATTAGGTTATGGTAAGATAATTACACAAACAGCCTTCATCCACATGCTGCGCAGTGCAGGCAGGATTTAAATGGTTCAAGTTGTGCAGGCTGAAATAAATAGTCACTATCAGGTCACTCACTGGTGGGCCAGGGACATCATCTTCTAGAGGACACTCTTCTTCAGCCATTTCTGCACCAGGAGTGCCTCTTGGAGAGAGCCCAAGTAGCACTGAGGGATGGGTTTGCTGGCACCTGGCTGCTCCCCATGGCCAAGCTGGGAGTGGGGCTCTGGGCTGGACCCCAGCTTTGGCTGTGGTCATGGGCTTCTCCTGCAGGTGAGGTGGGTCAGGGGAATGAAGGCAACACAAAACTGGGAGGAGTGGCTGATATGACAGAGGGTTGTGCTGCTGTTTGGAGGGACCTGGACAGGCTGGAGAAATGCGCTTACAAGAGCCTTATGAAGGTCAACACAAGGAATTGCAAAGTCCTGCCCTTGGTGAGGAACAACCCCATGCATCAAGTCAGGCTGGAGCTGCCCAGCTGGAAAGCAGCTTGGCAGAAAAAGACCTGGGAGGCCTGGTGGACACCAAGTTGGCCATGAGCCAGCAAGAGCCCTTGCCACCAAGAAGGCTAACAGTATCCTGGGTTGCACTAGGAGGAGTGTTACTAGCAGGTGGAGGGAGGTGATCCTTCCCCTCTACTCAGGACTGGTGAGACACATCTGCAGTGCTGTGTCCAGGTCTGGGCTCCCCAGTACGAGAGAGACATGGACATACTGGAGACAGTCCAGCCAAAGCCACAAAGATGATGAAGGGACCAGAGCATCTCTTCGATGAGGAAAGGCTTATAGAGTTGGGACTGTTCAGCCTGGAGAACAGAAGGCTCAGGGGGATCTTATCAATGTCTGTAAATACCTGCAGGGAGGGTGCAAAGATGACAGAGCCAGGCTTTTGTCAGTAGTGCCCAGTGACAAGACAAGAGGGTATGGGCACAGACTGAAACTCGGGAAGCTGTCTGAACATCAGGAAATATACTTTTTTACTGTGAGGGTGACCTAGCACTGGCACAGGGTGCCCAGGGAGGTTATGGAGCCTCCATCCTTGGAGGCATTCAGAAGCTGTCTGGACATGGTCCTGGGCAACTGGCTTTAGGATGAGATGACCTCCCCAACCTCAACCACTCTGTGATTCTGTGCAGACAGCTGATTCTTGTTGGGGTAACAGCATTGTTGACATTTACCTCCCAAGCAAAGTCAGGAGAAATCTTTTCCTTGAAGACATTCTGCTCAACAAGACAAAGCCTTTGTGGCTGTGTTTGCTCAGACTGTAAAACACTGAGGGCAGAGAGGTCCAAACCTGGGTGCAGGGGCAATGGTGCTGGTGGGGTGGCCAGTGGGTGCAGAGGGCTGAAGAGAAGAGGGAGAAACAGGACAAATAACGTCCAGATGTGGAACGGCTTAGTTCGAGTGGCTGTTTAGTTGAAGGTGGGGGGAAAAGGCCACTAGCAAAGCTGGGATGACATGCATTCCTGTTATTGGAAGAGGAGTAAACATAACTGTGACAAGAAGCTGTGAAAACATCTTAGGTGGCAACAACAGAAGCAAGGTCTGGTGGCCCTGCTGTAGCCTGTTACTGGTCAGCACTACCCCTTTTGCGAAGGCACTGTGGGGATCGGCGCCTTTCCAGGCCCTCACGTCTAGTCCTGGCCTCAGGGAAGGAGACTCGCAATGGGAGCAATGAGGACAAAGAACATTCTGAAAATTCAGACGTATATTCACAGAGAAGATGTGTGTGTGTTTCCAACCTCCCCCGCTTTTCTCCATGTAAACATTTATTTAACTTTAAAAAATCACTGGCAAATGGCTGATGGTGTTGTTCTCAGGTTATAGTTGCTAAACCAGCTCCAGGCTTGGTTCATTACAGAGTAATGATGGCTTTGCATCTTCTTGTTTGCTATTCAATAATTGTCCTCTTGAGTCAAAGTGCCTATTGACCTGAACAAAATATAATTGTGTCTCACTTCAACTTTCAAATTTTTAAAAGCATTTCTCCATTGAACTGGCCTTCTCCAATAATGATTGTATTTGTTATAGATTTCCCTGGCAACATAACAGTATGGAAATAAGCATTTGTAATAATCTTTTCCGCTTCAGTTCTAATATGCAATAGTCATTTTTACATCAACAGCCACTGTCTAGCCTTCCCTTCAGTGTAAAGGCTAAAGAGCTGCTCAGCATCGCGAGTGCAAATGATGTGTCTCTCAGCTTCTCTGTGTCACAACCTCTCAGAAGCTCCTTGTTCCCATTTACTAAACAGGGACAAACAGCATCTCCCTTCCTCTGCAGATGCTGAGGCATCTGCAATGGGTTGGCACCTACTTTCAGTCTCACCTATGGAAGAGAGTTTTCAGAAGTGGTAGCACTGGTAAATCCACTTACAGACAGCAAGAACTTTCAGACTCTAATAAATCAATCCACTTTTCATTCTTATTTAAAGGTTTGGAAAGCTCCCAAACCATGGGAAGTTTGGGAGTGTATTGCTCCTTCCCTCCTTGTGATGCACTATCCAGGGAGTAATTGGGGAATTTGCTTCCAGGTGGCCAGGGGAACGCCGCAGCAATCTCTCAGCTAACTTCTTGATTTGATACCATCTCCATACTGAAAGATCAGCCGGTTTGTTTTAAACTGCGCAATATAATTCTGTACAACTAATGACTGTTATCAGTGGCTTTGATCCCTTACAAAAACTGCATATAGCACTTCTGAGTGTAATTCAATGTGGTAGGTTTATTACCTTAATAGTCAGGAGAAAATTTTCAAGACCACTCTATGCAAAATCAACTGCTTTGTTACATTTAATTAATTCAGGTTCATGTGATTTTAGTGCAGCATAAACAGTTAGGTGTTGAGAAATGGAGAACATAAAAATAAAATGAATAAAATAAAATTTTTGTCCAAACCTGATTATTTCAGTTTTGTTTAAAAGACTAGAAACAGCTTTTGCTAAGAACTAGTTACTAACTAAGCTAACAGCACAACATAGGATAAAAATATTTTAAAAAATATGCCGCATGGTCACTTGGTGCAGGAACTTAAATATTTAGTTTAAAATTCCAGCATATGCTTGTTCCACATGAAAGGCCACTGTAAACAGTTCCAATTACTGCTAATTGATTTAAACCTCAGAACTCAGTAGGAAATCACAGATGTTAACTGCTCAGTGATGCACTAAAACTTCCTGAGTTTCTCACAAAAGATTCAGTGTAATTGCAAGATATCTTTTTGAGGCCCAGGGATTATATAAATCTGTTCCAGTGAGAGCTGTTCCACGGAAAGCATTGATGTTAGGCTTGTAAGGCTGTTAAGGAAAATAACTTTATATTTGTTTCGGGACCTTCAACCTGTAGGAGACTGAAGAAAATGTCTAACGTTTTTGTACTGCAAAGAAGAGAGAAACTCCCTCTTTTTTGGACTCCCATGAAGGATTTCAGAACCCTTTAAAAAGAAAGCTGGCTGTTTTCTTGAAAAGCTGAAAAAAGATGTGGCAGAAAGACTTGGAAAATATCCAGTCAGCAGAAAATAGGTCTCCTGAACTAATACGCAAGACTGAAGTTTAAGCTATAGGACAGAGAATATAGAGAAAATGTTCCAGAAGTCTTTGATTAAAAAACCATAAAGGTTGTCTTTGGACTATCTGGGAGCCTGAAGTTAAACAACGGAGATAAGTGCATAAGCAGGATGCAATAACCACTTAAATGTAAATGAAGACAAGCTTCAGCAACCAAATTGCTTCTAGAATTAAAATGACCCTGTTCCCCTCCTTATCCATAGAAACTACCTACAGATGCTATCTGCTGGCTAATCCTCACCTTCATTTCCTTTTCTGTGGCAGTTATGATGAAGTTCTCTCTAGCAGAAGTGATTTTTCTGAAAGTTAAAGAAATATTTTTTCTAAAACCCACAGAGCTAGTAATATAAATTCTTTAATATCATTAGGCATTCAGTAATATCGCAAGCTGACGGTGAATCTCTCGGCAAGATGAAGTGTTGCAGATCAATTACTGGCAGGTTTCCCAGCAGGTGAGTCGGGAGCTCAGCTTTTATGGTTTAAACCCTGAGGGCATCTCTGGGCTGCAGGTTATTTTTTGCTGGGGGTCTGGGACCTCCAGGGTTGGTGGCTCTGGCACAGCGCAGACTAAGAGCAACAGCTTGCTGAAGAAAGTGAGTTGGATAAAACTGCAAATTAGAAATCAGGGGAATTGGGATCTGCTGCGTGACTGCCATTTTCCCATGCCTCTGCATGCTGTTTGTAAAATAAAAGAATTATTTGTCCCCTGTGAAGCCTTCTGAAATCCCATTAGAAAATGCTGTCTGTCAGGAACATGGTGTTCGCAGTGCTGCTGCGGGTCCCAGGCATGGCTCCCAGCCCAGAAGATGATAGAGGGAGAATCCCTTTCCTAAGGAATGCTCTTTAAGACAGTAATACCAGCGCAAAGACAATGGGCCATCCCTCTGCAGCTGAGGTTATGTTTATGTCAGTGCAAGCCCGGTATGTCTGACAGCAGTTTCTGTCCCTGAGTGCACCGGCCAGAAATTTATGGCTTAACAGGCAGAACAACCATGTCAAAAAGGCACTCTGGCCTCAGGTGAAGGGGACACTGCCCAGTTACACCGGCAACATTAGGGGATCCTCTCTGCCTACAACTACCCGCCAGCCCATTCCAGGGCACAACGCTTACCCTGCCTCTCCTTCCCGCCCCAAGAAGACAGAAACAAAACATCAGTTAGGGATCATCATCCTAGACCTACAGGGTCACGCAGGTTGGAGAGCACCTTGGGGTCATCCAGCTCCAAGATGCCATTCAAGACTGGGCCAACATCCACCAAGTCCCTCAGCCTGGCTGGGGGGCAGCGTTTGTACGGCAGGAGCACAGGCAAGGGCCATTAGCAATGTCGGTGTCCTCGCCCGGCTTGGTCCTCACCATTTGCTCCTTCTTGGCAAGTCTGCTAGTGTTTTGGGCGAGGCCCCTGGTTTACTCTGCAGCCTTTTCCAAAGGTGTTGTCTGGACTGGAAGACTCCCTCAGCCTCCATCTGTACTGTGCTCCAGTACTGCCGTATGGTTTATATTGTGTCCCTCCTATATTATAGTTTTAGGTATGCAAATTGAAAGAAATCCAGTGTGTGTGTTGTCTTCCTAGTCATCCTCTTAAAAATACAGAGGAAAAACCGACAATGGACAATATTTATGCTGGGAATAATAGCCCAAGAATCAGGAGGAACATATTTTCCCATGTTGTTATGCATACATTTTGGAAATGTTATCCTGCTGTTCATTTAATGAGATTGTACTGGGGAAAAAAGGAGAAGGATGCAGGCGTGGTGAATGTGTCTAGCAAATCTTTAAATGCCTGAGTGGTGATGATAATGTAAGCAGGAGTTTATTGCTCTGCATTTTAGAAATACATTTTAAAAACTTCCAATTTTGCTAGGCATTTTTTTGCATACGGGCAGTTCTGCCTCTCCTTTCTATAATTTTATTGCAGCTGTAATAGCGATTTTGGAAAACAAATGCATTCCGCTATATTTCAAGGCTTTGTCTATGGTACTGGGTGATATTTGATTTATGAAAAGAAGGGACTATTTGGCCCACCCTCTGTGTTTCTGACAGAAAACTACAGTAAATTGAGATTAATATATCAGTTCCTTGTGCATGTGGGTGGATATAAGGGAGATGCAGATTTCAGTCTCATGGAGGTTTCTCTTCTCACCTTATGTAAGCTTGTAACCTATTATTGGTTTTTTTCCATCTTTACTCCTCCAGTCTCAGGCAGGATGCTTCTAACAAGATGGTAAGTTTATTGGCTGTTGAGTCTTCCTTGAGATTGTTACAATTGCATCTTAGTCCTTTGAACTTGTCTATCATTCCTGTCTTCTTCAAATTAAACAGGGGATGTGGAGGGAGGAGTTAGCCTTTCTTTCTCCACTGAATTGGCTACTGTCATTACACTGCTTTCTTTCGGACTCTCTGCCAGTCCTAGCATCTGTTTTTTAGAATATGATTTTTCAGTCTGTATCCTTTCACTAACTGGACGTATTACTCTTAGAAGCGACTCAGATCCCGTTATTTTTGTAAGCTAAATGTCAATTTTAATTTGAAGGTGGCACTTGAGGTCAGATTTCCCCACCCTGCCCTTCCCCAGCCCCCACCATCTGTATTGGAGGTATTGAGATGGTCTCTATGGAAATTCCTTGGCATTCTGGATTTAAATCGGTGTATGAGAAAGGAAAGCCTTTGTTCTCTATACTTTCCTGTCTCCTCTGGAAGAAGCAATACTTGATGCTGACCAGCACCCTAAGACATGACTCTTTTCTCAGTCTATTTTTGGTTACCAGGCGGTACTGGATATAATTTCATTAGCCATTGTGCCTTAAATCAAGCTCTCATTACCTGATTTGAAATGTTATTGTGTGGTTTCTGAAACAGTTATTTTTATCAAATCATATTTAAGCATTGAAAGTGGAGCTGAACAAGCTGCAAAGAGAATGTTATGTTGCTAAGAAGTTAAGAAGGGTGTTGATGGAAGATAATGGCTCCTAGAAAACTGGATAGACTAAAAAATAACCTTGCTACATCTGGATAGTGGCTTTGTCATGGCATTAGATAGCTATTACAGAACTGTACACTGTCTTTCCTGCTGTGAAACAAGAGGTGAGAGAAGCCAATTTTTAGCCATTTTTACATTTCGTTAACAAATAGTCTTCCTTGAAAATGCACTTCTCTAGATCTTGGCAGTAGTGAGATGCC
Organism: Anarhynchus alexandrinus; assembly: GCA_008711295.1. Classification (NCBI taxonomy): domain Eukaryota; kingdom Metazoa; phylum Chordata; class Aves; order Charadriiformes; family Charadriidae; genus Anarhynchus; species Anarhynchus alexandrinus. The sequence goes on from VUYV01000073.1 coordinate 4,130,732, forward strand.
TGTAGACAGGAGCATAAATCTCCTCTCAGTGATTTGTGGGGCTGGATATTAAACCTGCAAAATCCTGAATGTACCTGGCCATATACTATAAGATGAGTGCACTGGTAATGTTATTGGTCAAATATCCTTGGTGAGACCCATGCAATTCCATGGTCATGTACCAAACTGCAGCCTTCTGTTGTCAGACTTGTTTACTGTCTTCCAGATGAGTCCAATACTCAAGAAGAAGTAATATCTAGCTTATTTTCAACTTGCTGTAGCTCCTTAGGCCTTGCAACGACAAAGGAATATTATTTTCAAACCAGAGAATAATTTTAATCTACCCTCAAGATACCGGCACCTGAAAGTAATCATGTAAAAGTTATTATACACCTTTCCTTCCTCCAAATTACTTACAAGGAATACTGTTATTGCAAGCAGGCAGCGAGTGCTGGGGCATTCACATCCCTCTGTGCATGACCCCGGGTGGACCAGCGCTGTGTCCTGGGTGCTGCTGCCTGCTGCTGGGAGGGGGGACGAGGCATGTGAGCAGCACACCCACGGATGCTGCTCTTCTGAAGACGTTTCTAATATTAGATTCGTGTTATTGATCTCTGCTCTCCCTGGAGCCAGGAAAAAACCTACCAAAAGAAGCCAACGAGGAAAGTAAGGCAAAATGTAAAGAACTGACTTGTGTTTGTTGTTAAAGAGGGTTGTGAAATGCTTGCTGCGTAGCTTAGATCATCCACAGGACAGTGATGAAAATCACACTGGCATGGGCATTATGCAGCATTTATGTCTGTTTTGCTCTTAAAATGAGCAAATTGGGGTTATAGAGAACTATATGCAATTCTGAGGCATTGTGCTAACTGAATTTCTCCCCAAGTGCGTACAAGTATAATGGAACAGATCCCTCAGGCAAACTTGCATCGTCCAGTGATGAAAAGGCCAAGGAAAGTTCAGATACATGCTACCAATCCAAAACCAGAAGTCCATGAAAGGCCACTGAAAGCAGGAATGGTGTTTACTTCAAACATTGTAATTAAACACTAAAAATTATGTTGTAGGCTTGGGTAACTACAGCGGGTTCCCTTGTTGCCACTAGCCCTGCATCAGCACACTGGTGCAGGTACCAGCGTGCTCAAGCAAGTGTGCAATAAAACCATGATGGAAGCTTGCAAGGCCTCAACCTGAGCTGTGTAGTTCAGTCCTTCCAGCCTTGACGCCACAGTGTGAGGATGCAGAGGACATCATGGCTCATAGAATCATAGAATGGTTCAGGTTGGAAGGGACTTAAAAGATCATCTAGTTCCAACCCCCCTGCTATGGGCAGGGACACCTTCCAGGTTGCTCAAAGCCCCATCCAGTCTGGCCTTGAACACCTCTAGGGATGGGGCCTCCACAACTTCTCTGAGCAACCTGTTCCAGTGTCTCACCACCTTCATACTGAAAAATTTCTTCCCGATACATAATCTAAATCTACCCTCTTCCGGTTTGAAGCCATTCCCCCTCGTCCTATCACCACATGCCCTTACAAAAAGTCACTCTTCAGCTTTCTTGCAGATCCCTTTCTTGAGGCTGTTATAAGGTCGCCCTGGAGCCTTATTTTTCCCAGGCTGAACAACCCCAACTGTCTCAACCTGTCTTCACAGGAGAGACATTCCATCCCTCTAATCATCTTCGTGGCCCTTCTCTGGACCCGCTCCAACAGGTCCATGTCCTTCTTGTGCTGAGGACTTCAAAGCTGGACACAGTACTGCAGGTGGGGTCTCACAAGAGAGGAGCAGAGACATGTTTCCAGGCTGAGTCCCTGCTGTTGTTGCTGGTCACATACAGAAAAGGCTGCATGCAATACTGATACTACATAATGTACACCAGAAATCTTGGTTGTTTTAACGCTAATGTATCGGAAACCTCTTTAACTTTTGACTGAGGCTTGGTTCATGTTGATATAATTAGCCTGGAGTCAACAGACAACACCCTCTCTAAAGAGTTCAGGCATGAGTGAATTAACCTTTCTGGGACTGCAAAGGGACTTGCTTGGAATTTGGGTCCAAGGCTGTGGTTGCATGGCACGGTAGGTCTGGCCGCAGGGCTCCTGATACCAGACCCAAAGTGATGCAGCGGGTTGACATGGTATGAACTCCCCCTGTGGTTTCAGATTTGTTCCAGAACAGTTGGATGGGCTAACTTTGTACTGAGGAGCTTTACACAAGATCAGGTTCCAGCTGTCCTCTGCAGCCAGTGCTCCTGATTGCATAAAGCTAGAGTTAATTCCCTGCTGGTTGTGGAGGTTATTCAACAGAAATATGACCATCTGCCTGTGCCTGCTCTGGATCATATTTGTACTGCTGGGTAACCTGCCTGATAGCACATCGATAAGCAGTAGTGATCACAGGACCGTGGTCTCAGAGGTATGAGCCTGAGATTAAAAAACATCTCAAAATGGTTAGGTTTTCCCCTCAGCAGTAGCTTTACTACCTATTATTTCAGATATCCACTTGCAAAAGGGCAGGGGGTGCGGGTGAGCATCAAAAACTGAAGGAAAGAAGTCAACACAGCTTTCTGCTGCATGACTGTCTTGTATATTTGTGAGAAAATGATGCCTTGTACCTCCCTCTCTTCTCCCTAATACAGAGCTGAATCATTAAGACTCTGCTAATAAACTGCATTTGGGTTGTCTGCGCAATTTCCAATGCATTTAACAAAGGAATAAATTCAATCAAGCATCCATGGGTTAGCTGACCAACGTCAACTTCAAGCAAAAGGAAGCAACAGTGTTCTTCCCAAAAGCAACCACGGATTTTAGTCCATTGTTGAAAGTGCAGTATTTTATAGTGCTCTTTTATCTGTCCTCTACCAAAGGAGTCTTTAACAAGAGCTGTACAGACACTTGTCACAGTCCTGCTGTCTGTTACCTACCTCTAATTTTTACAGAGCACTGAAATTTATAATGCTACATTAAGCTTGATTCATTACCACTCTCCGTATTTCACTCACAGCAGTCCTGTTTATGTCAACAAAACTTCATGAAAAGCATTGCCTGTTACCCCCAGGGGGACTGATGGTTTTGTTCCTTGTACCATGGCCCTGTTTTTCTAAAAAGGATTTTATCTACAGCTGTTGAAGCTTTCTTTCTGCTCCTTTCTGCTGATTTAAGTTTAAAATTGTAATAAGAACTTTTCAGTAGCTTTTTCTGTTAGGATTATTACTAGGACAAAGATAAAATATTCGTGGGTCTTTTTCTAATGAATATTCCAAGTTTGCAAATCGTTACGACGTGCCTTACCTAATGCCAAGGGAAGGAAAAGGAACACCAGATAACGTGATGCTGCAAAGCTCAGTTTAATTTAGCGGGGCCAAGCAAGGGACACGCTCTGCCAGAAACAGCTTTTCACGCACTCTCACCCCGCCCCCATCAGCTGAGACCTGCCCCCCTCATCTCTCCAGCGAGATGGTGATGTCTACTCCAGCTGGTCCTAGGGGCGAGTTCTGGACAGTGGGCATGCTCCAGTGCATGATGGTGCCAGCTTGGGTGCTAGATGTAGTTGGACATCCATGTGACAGTGCTGCCCTTATCACCAGCATTAAGGGTCATTATGGCCATGTGTCAGCCCTGGCCACCAGTCCCTCTGGCCACGATGACATCCTGCTACACCTCTCTCATAGTTTCAGGTGTGCTCTTCCAACAGGCGTGGCTACACATCTCCGATGGTTTCAGGTATGCTCTCCTGTTGGGCACTGGTCCGTGGCTCACATAAGGCTCATGCCATGGTTTCCATTGCCCTGTTGGCCGCAGCTCACCATGATCAGCCTGTTTGTGCCATGCCCAGCTCTTGGCCCGGCTGAGGCTGTGATACTCCCATGTCACCTGTAACTGTGGAGGGGAACTTCCTGCAGTTAAGCTTTGGGACTCTGGGCCTAAATCTCTCTTTTTTTTATTATATACAGAACTGATGAAACGCACAAATATGTATATATTATTACTGGTTGTTGTGTTACAACAGGCCAGACCAGAAGACTCACTAATAATGAAGACAAGTAAAAAACTCCTTTTTTGCTCTTTCTGATGCATTGCCATTTCATTTAATTCCCCTTCACATTTCACTTTTCTCAGTTGCAGGGCCCACTTCAGCTCGACTGGATGAGTGCAAGGGTCTCACTGTTTCTGGAGAAGGGACCCCTACTCCAGCTACCATCCTGGACAGACTTTGGCTCAGTTGTCCAGGCGGAGGCCAGGGCATGACTGTCCACATGGGTCCTCATGGGAATGTCCCTGACATCCACCGAAAGTCCTTCTAAACTCAGAACCTTGTGATAGCCAGTCCTGGGAGTTCATAAGACTGGTTTGTCCATTGGCAGAAAAGAGAAAGCATGTGAATTATGTTTGTGGAAAAAAATATAGTAGAAACAACTGAGAAAGAGCTTCAGAAACAAATCCCTTTTCTCTAGTGTGTTTGAGGAGCAGCTGGCTACAAATGATAATTGTCTTCTATTTAGGAACAATAAATTAAAGCAGAGTGAAATAAAGGGAGGGATATTTCCAAAGACCTAGCTGATAATTTATAAGGGCTTGTAATCACTGTAATTAAATGTATATTAGAAATCTATAACTACAATATGAAGCTGATTTAAAATGACAGTTACTTTCTTGTGTCATGTACTTCTTCCTAATGATGACTTGTATTTGACAAAGTTGAATTAACAATGTTTGTATTAAAATGTATTAAAATGTAACGCAGTGGATGCTTGCTGCACAAACCTGTCAGATTTGGAAATTACATCCTTTTCAAGAATATCTCCAGACCTTAAAAGGACACTTTTGAAATAGGAAAATACTGAGCAAACTCATATATTACATTGTAAAAATCTGCCAATGCAGGAATGTCTACAGCAGAAGCAGATAAGGAAATACAAATTTTAGCAATCCCTCTGTGCTTGCAATGTTAAAGAGCAACTTTCTGAGTTTGAGAGCAAGGGTCATCACATTCCCTTTAAGAAGTCACTGCCTGCCACATGGCACGCTACCTTCAAAATTTTATTACATAGCAAAAGCCTTGTTTCCCTTAATGAGATGCCTAATTAATTGTAGAGTACCGTATTGAATTAAAACCTACAATTTTTTTTAGAACTAAGGGCCCCAAACTGGATATCTAGAAGCCCAGATCCCCAAGAACAGCAGCAGTCCCTGAAAGTGCAGCAGTAGAATTTCTTGCGCGTGAAAACTGGTCTTGAATCTTCCAATAAGTGATTCCCATCAGCAGCTGTTCAATGGTTAATTGTGTCTCACTGTAGGTTTCTCCTGTTTCTGTGTGTGTGTGTGAGCGCCTGCCTTCCTCCTCGCTTCAGAGGTACCTGGAGAAGATCTGGTAGGACAGTAAGATAGATAACGCTGCCCTCCCCGTGCCCTGTGTCTCATCTGTGTGCGTCCCCTGGCGTCCGCCTAGTTAGGATATGGAGAAGTGGGGAAGTTATGCTGTGAACACCCAGAGAGCCAAATTAGCCCTCATACCTCAATAACTCAAAATGTATCACCAAATTCAGGTATGTCATAACAGCTGATGGCAGCTGCTAAGGAGCCTACCCGGTCCCTTATTCTCCATTTTGTGATGTGCTATAAATTGTCTTTTTTTTTTTTTTTTGCCTGAAAATAGAAGATGTACTTCAAATGTAAATTTGGAATGCAGGTACATTCTGGACTTGCAACTTTTAATTGCTCAAAATGTGGTACTACGCTGTGTGACGGGAGAAGAACAACGAGCTCTGTTATGTAAGTCCAAATTTTTTTCAATGCTTGGATCAGAAGGAATGTGCTGGGATAAAAAGTGCTATGCGCTGGTTGGAAATAAGGGCCAGTTTAGTGCTCTGAGGAAAAAAGCTAAGTAAGAATAATGTGGCTCACTTCTGGAGGCCTTCCAGCAACTGGCAGAAAGAGAACTGAATCAGTATTTCAGCTGTGAAACTGAAGAAGGTTTCTAATCACTAATGCCCAAATCCCGCTCAAGTGCTTTGCTTAATAACAACTGTGTTAAAACTTAAACCACATCTAAATGGATTGCTGAAATGCTTGACTGAACTGGAATAAGAGGAGAGCAGAGGTCAGGCAGGGCATGAGTCTTGTTTCTGAAATTTTGGGCTTGATGGAAAGTCTCTTAGGTGTGAGAGATTTCAAACACAAACATCCAAAAAATTTTTTTTTGCAGAAGCTTAGCCATGGCCAACAGCCAAAATCCCATCCAGCTGCTCACTTCACCCCCTCCAGCGGGACGGGGGAAGAAAATAGGAAAAGAAACATGAACAAGAGAGCTCGTGGGTTAAGACAAAGATGGGAGATTGCCTACCAATTACTGTCTTGGGCAAAACAGGCTTGACTTGGGAAAAACTAGTTTTAATTTACTGCCAAGTAAAATAGATTATATTAGTGAGAAAAAAAAAGGCAAACATTAAAACAATACCTTTCCTCCCCCTTTTCCATTCTCAACTTCACCACTTAACTCCTGATCCTCTACCCCTCCAAGCAGCACAGGGGGATGGCAATGGGTTGTGGTCAGTCTGTAACCTCTCCTCTCTGATGCTCCTCCCCCTGTCTGGAAATGTCTGTGCCCGGCATGGGGCAGCCCCTGGCCATTTCTCACAGGGGCTCCCCTGCAGCCCCCCAGCACCTTGGCACCTACACCCAATACAACTCCTTTGCAGTGAAAGGGCAGCTATTGCGGTTTATTGAACTGAGACCAAGGCCAGAAGTCGGTGCTGGTTTTGGTCTCTCATCTCACGCTGGATGGTCACCCAGAAAATTAATGGAAACCCTTGGAAAATGAAAGGCTTGCTGTGCGTGGTTAGATAAGGTCAGAAATGCCAGCAAATTTCTGATGTCTTACTTCATGACAGAGGAAAACCATTAGTAATGAAACACATATGAAGATGCCAGTGGGTATGAAAGAAATGTAAACATAGATATAAGCAAGCCAGCAAGGGTAAGGGTGAAGGTGCAGCGCAGTTAGCAAATGGGAATTTCATGTGAGAAGTGGGACAAAGAAGAACTTTTGTGATTGCCTTATTTCATCTAACTTGTATATGTCACCACAATGTGCTGGCATTTCTGAATAGCATTTTGCCAGATAGTTGCATATTGCAAGTAGTAAGTATATTTACCCCAATTACATAATTATGTACCATTATGCAAGTCAAATCACTGCATTAGAATTGACAAAATTCTATATATGTGCTCTCTTTCTAATGTAATGCTATCATAGTAACCTAAACACCCACTGAAATACAGAAATAGGTACATATAGGAATATTTTCCTTCATGTATCCGTATGCTTCTTTATTTAAATTACTGCTAATTATGTATATGTATGTAATTTCTTTATTGCTGTGAAGAAACAGGAAGAGCTCTGTTCATTTTTTTCAGGAAAAAAAAGAAAAAATGCTGCCAGAGTGAAGTGTTTATAGTATTTTCATACAGGTGAATAAAGAAAATATTAGCAAGCATCTGTCAAGATTTATATTTCATGTTTCTCATTTAAACTTGTAATTTTAAAATATGAGATTCCTAGAGGTGCAATGATACAGGTATGACCTAATGCTCTTTTCACTCTTTCCGCCATTTCAGGGCAAATGATGACTGTACTGAGGGCACAGATGAGATTGAAGACACACAGCCCTTCTCCCTCTCTCTTTGGGGAGAAGTTTGAATAACTTTGAATAACTGGGGGTGGATGAGGAGCGGGGGCAGGAAGAGAACTGCTTTCCTTCCCTTTCCCAAGACTTGTTTGTGAAACAAATCTGTGCTCTTGCTCTTTGGAAGTGGGTCTAAGAGCAAGTCCAGAGGTGGTCCGTTCCTGTTCTCTAGTTTCTGCCCTGCTGCAACAGAAGGGGCAGAAGAGCAAGACCTGTGGCCCCTGTGACAAGGTAAGGAATGGGATGCCCTCTGCTCCTGCCGGAGAGGGAGGAAGAGCAGTACACAGGTAGGCACATGGTGCAATGGGAAATGCAGCACAAGACTTCCAGGTAAGCTGGTGAGGTCAAGACAATTCCTTGGAGGTGCCTGTTCCATGCTGTGGAGAGCAGGGCACCCATTTCAGGTCACAGGAGTCCTGTCTGAATGAGGAATTTGGAATTTGACCCAGAGCAGATGAGCCTGACACTGAGCCAGTCCACGGAACACCAAAACAGCCTTTATTGCAACCACTCCAAAGCGGTTTAACACTGCAAATGAGCTTGGAAAATGTGAAACAGGAGGGGAAAGGGAAAAGGTGAGGGGAGGACTGTGCCTTCTGCACTTGTTGGATTTGATCAGAGGAGATGCAGCCGGTGGGGACACAGCGAGTGGTCACCAAGAAGGCAGAAAACAGAGCGCAGCAAGCCTTCCCCACTGACACCTGCAATAAACATGCAGGCAAGACTGACAACACAACCTTTGAGCTAACGAGAACTACATTTTACCCCATTACATATTTAAAGACTAAGCTGCTAAAAATATACATTTCCATGTCTGCAAAATTCAGGGCAAAATCAATTCAGACATCACTTCAGTGAGGGTGATTATTAATGTGGACATCAGAATTTTTTAAGTTTTAACAGTCAAAGCATAAATTAAAATATGCTTAATTTCCTCTCAAATAGCTTGCATGCAGTAATGTAAACTATTAACTATATTCTCTGTGTAGGGAGTGTTGTTTTTTTTCTGAACACCTTGGTGTGATAGCAAAACTGCAGGTCTTAAGAGCTGTGTAGACAGTTTGCTACAGTCTCTCCTGTTTACCTCCAGAGGACAGGGTTTTTCTGGAAATTGAAAGCAGTAATCAAAGAACGGTGAGATCAGCTGGAGAGTCTGAGAGCGAGTGGGACAGTCAAAGGCGATATGAACACAGTAGCACAGGAGCAAGGCCATTTCCTCACCTCCATTTTCACCAGAAGACGCCAGAAAGAGGCTTTCCCAGTCTTTTTCCCTACGGAAAGAACAACTGACTCACTGTTAGAGATCAAAGACGTCAAGAGAAGATGTGCTTGTCAAACCACTGAATTTCACATATACTTTCTGTCCGTTTTTTAGACTGTGCTAATCCAAGCTTTAAGAGCTCCTAGCAAGTTGTTCGAGACTTTAATATTACACCCCAGGGGACTGGCAAATGCCAAATACTTATTCATTTAAAAAGAAAGCCCAAACAAAAGCCCCAACAGTAACGGCTTTGGCGATTATGGACCAGTAATTCTTTCTTTAGGAACTCATAAGAAACGTTTGAAATGATGAGAAATTTCATGGGCTGCTCGCATCGCTCTTTAAACAAAAATTTTCCTGTCTAAAATAGGAGAGTGCCAGCTCTCAAAGGAAGAGGACTTTCAAAAGGCCTGAGGTGGAGCCACGTACCAAGCAAGGCACAAACAAAAGCGGTGCACAGTCTTGCATGCCTCTACCGGCCAATTTCCCTTTAAACACAGAATTAGTGGGATAAGTTTGAGAGGAGTGCGGGCTAGGGAGGACGACCCTGCCCTGCCATCATTCCTTTCTGTGCAAGGCCGTACCCATGGATCAGCGCTTTTCCTCCTTTACACATTGCTCCCAGAGAGTGATAAGGACAGGCACCAGCTGTGCAAATTCATCAGCATTTCTGCATGTGGAAAGGGGAAAGCATCTCTAAGGAGTCATTCAAAGAGTCTGAAAAAGTGCTGAGCCATCATCTTGATCCTGATACCTTACCCTCTCCTTGATAGTAACTGCAGAAACTGTCTGAGTTACCTTTAATAAATGGGTGTTAAGAACTTTTTATGTGGCAAAAAAAAAATAAAATAGATGGTATCTTGACTGTTTCAAGAAAATACAATGGACCTATCTTCTTTTAAATGCTGTATGTCCTGAATTTGCTTTCCCATATATGATCAAAGCACTGTAAATAAATACACTTCTAATAGTGGAACAAAGAAAGAACAGAATAACTCTGCTTCACAACCATTTATTATCTGCATAATTAAATCAAGGCTGTGGATGGAAGTTTGTTGAAAAAGACATCTTTTCGGGATGTGCAATTAGAAAGGAATGTAAAATAACCCCAAACCTAAGTACAATTCCGTCTCTTATTTAGGAGATGGCTGATTAAATCTTGCTTTAAAAATCTTGCTTTTTCCTAGGTCAGTCTGATGACTTTGACCAAATATATTTCAAACTTTTTAAGGTCATTGTGAAAGAAACCAATGACAATTAAAGCTTAGGTTGTGTTTGCCAATGTTCACATCATGAGCTGTTCTGTTTGCTACCATCACCCCTGTACTTCTTGCCTATACTCCTACCTGTATGTATCTACTACTGCAATAATGCGAGAGAGAGGAAACCAGTTTTAATAAACCCACCTTTATTACAGCACATACACAACACCCCACCCAAAAAAAGAGAAAAGCAGAAGACCCCCCTCAAACACCTGGAAAATCTTAAGAACTTTCCATATTTAAAATTACTCTGCTCAGAGAATTGCCTTAAAAAAACCCAAATTTCACTTATCAGGTGGTATTTATTCACTTTCTGTTTTGAAGAGTGGTTCATGTTGATGCATGCTATCAAATCATTGTCAGGCTTTAATCCCATTAGTGCACGTGAACTCTCATGGCTAAAGGACACTTACTTTAGTTTCTACAACATCTAGACATGGCTAATTAGGGAGACTGACTTGCCTAATCTTGGTGAAGAGCATCAAGGTGCCTGGATGGAGCTGGTGGGGAAGAGAGGAGAGAAGGGCAAGGGAGACTCTGCTGGTGGAGCAGCTCCTAGAAATGTTGCCCCTCATCACAAAATTTTCATTCTCGGCATGAAGAAGATGCAGTCAATTCAAAGCAGATTAGATAAGTAACCTTTGCAGTTTTATTAAAATTGAACATCCCCTAATTTTGTAAAAAACAGTGTTCATATAAATCTCTAACTAATAGTCCTTGGATTTTATGAGATCAGTCTCAACACATGTTTAATTTTTAAGACCTAATGCATAAGGTAGTTTTGAGAAAAAACTGTTCTAAAAATCAAAGTTATTAAAAGTGTGTTTACTGTATGCTATGGAAATTTTTTTCTTGCAGCGGCACATTACACCAATGGGTTGCTTAATCTTTAGATCTGCTGATAAGCAAAAGTTTTGTTTAAGTAGCTCCTAACCATTTTTGCTGCACAGGCAAAATTTAACCCTCTTAATATAGTGGAAAGCTGTATTACAAGAGATATTAACTTAAAAATAATGAAGAAAATGTTTCACAAATCCAAATGTGGAATATAGTTCTGTTCTTGTGTTCATTTAGGGTGTACATGAGTGCTTTGGTTTACTCACAGCAAGCATTCTGATGTACAGACTGCTTTTTCATTCAATGTTCGTAAAAAAACTTCATGATGAACTTCTATACCACGACTGTGGCATGTTAGTGCTACATTAACACTATTTCTAGTAATCCCTGATGATATTGTAGACCATATGCTAAGGACCTTTATCACCATTCCAGGGTCCTGACTGCTTTAACTGCACAATGAGAATTGTGTGTATTTGGGTAATAGGTGGGATTCCCTTTCAGCAAACTGTGACCCAAAGCCCTACTGCGATGTGAGAGACATTCATACCATTAGGGTTCAGCTGCAGGTTTTCCATCTCCACATACATTTGATGTATCTTTCCCACCCATGACACTAGACCCCATGAAGATTGGCTTTTCCCTCTTAAAAACACTTTGCAACTGGCAGAGCTCTGCTCCCACTCCCTCCTGCCAGGGATGTTCCTCTCTCCCAGAGGTCCATATACCTTGACTCCTGTTTGGCAGCATCAAGGGCCTGTCATGACTTGGGGTCTGGAGCTGATGAGCTGTGAATCACACCAGCCTGAACTCAGATTGAGTGCCGAAGGCAGGAGTGAAACTTATCTTCCTCCCCTTCTGAGGCAGTTCTGGTCTACTTGCTCTGTCCCCAGTTGCTCAGGTCCTTTTTTTCCACTTCAAATGCTAGGCCACGGATTACTGCCATTTAATAAGGGAAAGGTAGAAAAAAAAAAAAACCAACCAACACACCAGCTTTTGCTTGAGAAACTGCTCTGATCCAAAATCCAAGGCAGGCATTGATTTTACTGGGCTCTGGAGCAGTGTCTCCGGCCTCGTTTCAGCAGGATTGCAAACGTGCCTTGCTGTGTGCCTCGTTGAAGTCACGAGCCAGAGCAGCTTTCTGAATCCAAGCTTATATTTATATGGCAGGCCAGAAAGTGGAAGGGCTAAATAAAGTCAGCCTTGCCTTCAGTCATTCATGGCTGCCATGAAGAACCGCTCTCCAGTAAACCTAAGAGCAGACAAACCTTCATGCAGGTTGTGGATAATTCCTAGTGCACCACAGAGATGCTAATGTACAATGATCTTTCCGGGCTCTCATGAAATGTCGACAGTACAGAAGAGCTTGTCATATAGTGTTTTCAGCTTGAAGAAAGGTCTCCTTTTAGCACAAACATAATAGAATATAAATGATGGGTTTATTACTCAGCATTTACACTGGGTTATGATTCCCGTTCATTAGTATGATTATACTTGTTCTATGTTCAGAGATCAGCGGTGTTTGTTTTCTCATGCACCTAAAACATCAGAATGATGCTTAGGTGCTGCATCCTAAATATCAAGTTAAGCAGATCTTCAGTGCTTACAGAAACTTGTCACTTTCTTGATCTAATAAATACTTAATATTTTTACAAGTTTGAAATAACACAGTGCAGAACGTTAGATTTATGAGCACGGGTACATGGTATTTAAAGCAGAAACATTTATAAAAGCAGAACATGTGGGAACCAGCAAGTAACAGCTATTTCATTTGGTGCAGTTTGCTTATTTTTACAACACTCTTCAGTCCAGTCTCCTTCCTGAGTAATCCTAAGGTCACCACCTCACAACTTTGAGCAGTAGGTCATTTAACCTGCTTACCACTATCAAAGATGAAAAGTGATTTTTTTAATGCTTACTTTAAATTTATTTTTCTTTAACTTCCATTTGTGTTCTTCTTATCCAACCTTCTGCACTGAAGCTAAAAAAGAAGCTTCTGTTATCTCAGTTATTTATGAATTTGGTCACTTCTATTAAATCCCTACTTACGAACATAGTTTTCTAACTTGTTCTCATAACTCATTTCTTTTAATCTTAGGATTACTACTGCCCTTCTTGGTCCTTTCTGATTTTTTTTTTGCAAAAGCTGTGCTTGCAATAGTTTCTTGTGGGGGGTTTCTAATTCAGGACTGGGTTGGTTTCTTTTTTTTTTTTTTATAAAAGNCACAGGAAGTGGTTTGACCAAAATTAATGCCCAGCAGTGTCCATTCGTATTTTGCTTTCTATTAACTAAACAGAAGGATCATGGGGGAGGAAACTTCTTTGGAACATGCAGTTTAAATATTCCATTTTTTCAGATCAAGTACCACTTGTGTTATACTTGTCTTTTTATAGGAAAGCCAGAACTAACCCTATATTTAAGTTGAGTATTATGTGCTGTTATAAAAATTCTTGGAGCCTTTTTATAAGAAAGTCTAACACCCTCCATTGTTCGTGTCAGGCTTTTGAGATTTTCAGCTGAAGACAAGTGCTTGGGGTAGATAACCCTTTTTCCTCTCCATTTCTGCCCATGAAAATTCATTTATACTTAGCTGAGATAGAGGTTGTTAAATTACTGTTCCTTTCTTTTGCTGGTAGTCTTCTGGAAAGCCTTGGCATCACATCAAACTAATAACAGGCAGTCCTTGACCACTGGCCTGCTGCTGATGCCACCAATGCCACCAGGAACCGGGCAGCCAAGAGAGGGGCAGGCGGGAGCAAACCCAGCAGATTCGGTGGGTTTGCACCCAGCAGACCTGACGTGGGACCCCCACCAAGAACCTTCCTCCTTGTCTGCTCATGGAAGAGAGAGAAGCCAACCTGATGGGAAGCTTCCCAGACCCTCTCCAGCCCATGGTAAGGTTACCCTGATGGTCAGCTGCTGTCTGCGGGGCAGCAGACATCCACGAAGGGCCAAATGCTGCTGATTGCAGAAGGTGGATTTACAAATGGAGGTCTGTCTTTCATCACCCCTTCCTTACAAAGGAAAAAAAACATGGATAACTGTAGTGATGATAGATGGAAAGTCTTTGGTGAACTGAAGTAATTTTGATTGCTGAGCTGCCTGTTCTGTGCATCTCAGCTGCCTCCATGGGAGATACGGCATCTCTCTTTCCCCATTCCCTGTTACAGAGTGCCCATGCCGGCCACTTCCACCTCCCAGTCCTCACCTGCAGAAGGTAAAAAAACCCTGCTTGCCTCATGCAACAAGGCTGAGGAAGGGTGCCATGAAATCACTTGCCTACTCCTGGTCACTGGAAAAGGATCTCCTAATTCAGAGAACTCCCTTTTCTCTAAAGGAACTTCAGTTTCTTTCTGCCAGTTACAGCTGAGTGTGGTCTTTTGTCTCTCCTTCACATGCTGCAACTTGTAGGATGTTTGGGTCTCTTCCTACCCCAATATCCCTAAACCTCCAGCCTTCAAACCCTTCACCTTTTCCTGCCTGGTGGTTGCAGGAGAGCCTGCCTTACAATGAGCCACTTTGTGCTGCACAGCCATGAAAAACAGCAGCTTTTTAGTCCCAAGGAGGGACATGCCACGTGAACATTGCATTGTCAAGAAAATCAGCAAATAGCCTCATCTTTTTTTTTTTTCTCATGAGCGCTAAGTTAAAGTGTGTATGAGTAGCATTTTAATTTATATCCTGCAGCAACAGATGGGTTTTAATTTTTGAGGGCTCGTTGTTTTAAATATATTTACTCTTAAATGCATACTTGATCTCATCTGCTTTTAAAATGCCAGCAGGAAGACTTCTTGACAATTCCCTCTGGAGACAGAAGGGAGAGGGAAGGGGGCTGTTTGCAACGTCTCCAGCTGTTTGGCTGGGCTTGACGAGCTAGGAGGAGTAACGCAGGGCTGGCAGGCTGCAGTTCTTCACCCTGTACCAAGACGGTGCTTAAACTCTGCTATGTGTAGACACATCCCTTGCGGTCTCACTAACAGCCTTCATATATCTTTCTTGCATGTAATATTTCTGAGTGTTAATGGAGCTGATGTACAGCATTAACCTCATGTCTGGGTTAGACTTTGACTCCCATCGAGCCGTTTTTGCCAATGTCAGTTTGAACTCAGAGCAGTATTGAGCAGTGCATAAATTACACTGTCAGATGCTGAGACACACATTTCTTCATTTGTCTTGTTGTGTGGCTGGTGATGAGAAGTCTAAACCCAGAGTTTTTCCAGCCCCGTGTGGTTTGGAGTGCTTGTCTCTTTTCCAGCTCTTTCAAAAGAGATGAATATTGGGATGATAGGCGAAAGGCACTGTCAAAGGGGGAAATCCTAAAGGCTCTTCATGTCCCTCATTAGACTTCAATCCCTGTAACCTTTTCCTGCATCACTGTTGTTGGAGACCCCACCTTCCAACCAGCGTTGCTGATGAAAACATCATTTTGATTGATCAGGATGACTTTTTAATACATATGACCTTGGTTGCCTGGGACCTTGGTGCTTTGGTCAGGAATGGAATGGAACTGTCTGAAATAAATGAAAGAATATGAAATAACTTTCTCAGCATATGAAAACTTTTCTTGGTTTCTGAACTTTATTTACATTTTTACTTCAAACAGAATATTTTTGTACAACTTAAGATATCTCCTCTTCTTCACCTTTTTTTTTGCGTCCAGACTGTAACTTTTCCTTTAATAATGTCTTCCTAAAACCTTCAGCTTTTCAAAGGAAGCTTCACCAAACCTTTTGCCAGAAAAAAAATGCTTAAGAAGTTCCTTGTAATAAGCCTTATTCCCTCTCTTCTAACACGTCAGTGGGGTTAGAGCGTAAATACTCCAGTGACTAGTGCTCTATAAATACCTTTGATAGATAAATTGCAAACTGCTACACACTAGAGCAGGTTTTACTTGTGCTGTACAGTCAAGGGCAAGGGAACTAACCAAAATAAGCACAGGCTTGCTGGTGGAATGGAATATGTCATGAGGACTTGGTTTGCCAGCTATTGTCACAGCTATTTTCATCACCTAAGCACAAGGATAGAAATATAGTAATTATTGTTGGTAAATGCCACTTCGTATCGCTGACTGCTGTACTTTCCAAGGACTCTCATTACTATATAATCATTGCCAGTTTTGACAAAGAGCATTTGATTAATGAAAACTGTATTTCTAAAGGAGCCATACCTCCTGGGAAGTCACCTCCTCGGGTAGGAGAGGAGGAGGGCTGAAGAGGGATTTGACTAGGGTTTTTCAGAAGCATGGAGACCCCAGGTGTGCTGCCTGTGGCATCGGTAGTCATCAAATATCCCAAACAGGGCCACTGACTGAAACAAGCAGAACGGTTTAAAAGAGATGCACGAAAGGCCGCTCTGAAAGCAGGTGGTGAGCTTCTGGAGCTTGGCACCACTGGACATGCTTGAGGACATGTCAGCAGGCTGAAAAAGGGATTAAACGCATTTATGGCCAACAAGTATATAAACAGATAATAGCAGGAATATGCAGGGATCTAATAAAACAAAAGTACGAGAAAATGTTGAGGCTCATGTGCTGCCATATATAGCCTCTGCTATTGCCACTGCTGAGACCGAATACTGGGGAGGACAGACCATTGGTGTAACCCAGAACTGCATTATGTCCTTAAAATACAGAAAACACAAAGCGGATGCTTCTGCCATAGATGCCAGTACAGAAAGCTCTGGTATGTCGCTATGGAGAGCAGGGTGGAGGGAACAGGACAAACGGCATGAACGTTGAGAGTTAAAAAAAAGTCTGAAAATACATGTGGTAGAAAAGCACACTTCGAAAAACATAGGGGGTTACTTTGAAGTTTGACTTGTATGCATTATTTTTACACGTATGCTTCTATTGCTGTGAATTACAGCATAGAGTTCTTTTCTTAAATTCTTTTTTTGTTGTTGTTTTTGTTTTGCCTATATCTTCACATGTTTAGTGAATATGGCTAGTTAAGAAACCCAGTGAGGCAGTTTGAACTTAGGTGCCCAAATGTGCCTGCATTGTCTTTCAGCTTCCTTCATATATATCAGGATCTGTTTCTTTCTCTTCTCTTCTCTTTCTTAGAAGACTTTGGAGATTCAACTATGGCCAAAAGATACAAAAATAATTGCAAGAACCCACTTTGTTTACAGCTCCGTTCCCTCTGCTTAGAGACGTTCTCAGTGGGAGGTTTAATTTAATTATCCCTTTTTGCTGAGGAAAGCACATTTTTAGGTTTTGCTTTAATTTTACAGTAAGTTTACATCCTCTCCTTGCTGAATCTACAGCACAGTCTTTGTTCCTTCCATGTAATTTATCACAACCTTAACAGGGAGAGACCGAAGACAAGTTCCACTGGGAGACATCTGTGCAAACATCACTGCTGCCTTTCTATCCATCAGGTTTTAATCTGGACCCCTGCCTTTTTCATTTTTCCTTCAGCCCTGTGCTTCTCAGAGCCTGTGCAGCAAGCTCTGATTTCTTTATTTATACTCATCATAAATTGCCTGGAAGCCACCGTCATTGACCGAGATCCCGTTGCGTGAGAGGAAAGAGACAGGTGCTCTCTCTAATGTATTTTGGAGGTGGATTTCAAAACACTTGTACCTTCAAAACCCTAAGAAAAAAACCCCAACAATATGCTGTATACAGCTGTCCAATTGATAAAAAGCATTTCAAGGTAAGTTAGAGCTCATCCCATAAAGTAGATGCTGAGGTGAAAATGCAGAACTTTCCTCTCTCATTAGGGGAAAAGGTATTAAGTCCAATGGACTGAATATGCTCCATTTATAAATCCCAGCGTTTTCAGTGTTTTATTTAGTATCTAACTTAATTTAATATTGATAACAGAGTTTAGAGGCAGAAGCGAGGAGCAGGGCTTACTGTGTTAGTCTCGTCTGTCAAAACCCCAAAAACCTGTAGAGATGATGACTTTCCTCAGAAACACCCAGGCTTTTTGTGACAATGTCCAAGCACTGAACTTTGAGGAAGCCAAACTGAAAGCTGTGTTCCTGAGTGCTTGGATTATCAGAAACTTTGATGCCCACAATTTGCATTAACTTCACAAGGAATACAACATCTTTCTGAAAAAAACCCAGAACACTCGTTAAATGTCTAACTTGTCATCTGAATTCTCAGACCAAATTCCCAGCAACTCGTGAAATGACTTCTGCAGCGCACAGCTCCAGCCAGTTTCTGTTGAGAACTTTTTCTCTCCTCTTGCTGACAGTGGCTTTACGATTCTGATTTATTATGAGCTTTATTCTCTGTAGTTTTTAGTCTTTAATAGAGTCTTATATTGTAATCACAGCTGAAATCTGCAGATTATGCTGCCACAATAAATTATTCAGATGTGCTACTTAGACTTCATTTTACTAAAATGGTCCCATCTCTATCAGTGATTGACAGTTATTTCTGAGTATTATTTAGCCTTTCACACTACAAATCAGGACTCCTGCCTATTGCCAGCTCCAGCGTCTAGTGCCAGATTCCCATCTGGCATTGTAACAGGGAGTATTTGAGTAGGACACACGGCCTTTTTTTAGTATCAAATCCATAAGGCTCACAAAGAAAAAACAGCTTCTTTTATGTACTGAGCTCAAACTTACGTATTCTGTAAATCATCTTAACTTCTCAAATGTCGAGATGACTTTAATAGCCCTAATTGAATGAAAAAAACGAGCTGAAACTCAGATGTGGAGTTGGAACTCTCGACGAGGTACAAAACATCTTTTTTAATAGCTCCTCTATTAAAAAAAGAGAAAGTTAAGCACTATGTTATGTAGACATTTCTATCATGTTCCTCCCTGAGCAGTAATTAGTTCTGCTCCCGCCTCACCATCCAGCTGGGGCTCTGGGGAATTACAGAGCTTTTTCGGTAAGGTGTGAGGACCCACACCAGCTACCAGCATCTGTGACGCCCTACCAAGCTCTCCTGACAGTTGTAGGCTCTCCTGACCTGTCAAATCTTTCATGAGGAGCATGGTGTCTACTGTGCTGGCCAGGTGCATGGCCAGGGCTTTTTTTGTAGCCTGAATGTGAGGTGCCCCGGGTGAGACCTTCAGTGTGCCCTTGTCTGGTGGCTTGTTGGCAGCATATGTCTTTTGCCAAGGCAGTGGATGCTGGAGAAGTCTGTGGGACGGGCTTGGGGCTGCATGGGAAGGATATGTCTGAGAAGGGATTCTTGCATCTGAAATCTAAGCTTAGTGTGCCAAGTCCCAAATCCCTCAGCCTTTATTGTTATCACACATATAACAATAAACAACAAAAGGAGGCAATCTCAAAAAGTATTAGAGGATCAGAAACTTTGATGGTAATTTAAAAGTTATTGCCTAACAAACAAAAAACCCCTCTGAGATAGTCCCTCTGTGCCTAGTTTTTTACTAACCCAGATTTTATTTTCCATGATTGACAGAAGTAACTTTGTCTCATCAATGGCAATTTTTTGTCTGCTATCACAAAATTATCTCCCCCAAAATCTCCCTCTCTCTTGAAAGTGTTTGACCAACCTTTTCTCCCCTTGAGGGAGGCTTTTTCCATAGTCATTTTCCTTAGGAAACTCATGAGTGTGTACATATCATCTTCTGCTGTCAGAAGTTCAGCTGTAATGTTTCAAAAGTAAATGCAACATGACACGGGGCTTTTAAAATTCATCTCTTATTTGAATTGCTTCTAAAATTTAGTGTCACAAATTTATCTCTGAGAAACCAAAGCAAGTAACTCCAGTGTTTCTGCCAAGACTTGTCTCCGCTGCTAATACTTTTACTAGACACCAGCAAAACCAGTACGAGCAACAGCTGATTTTCAAACAAGGTTTATGTGAAGTATCAGAAAACTCTAGTTGCTCTGTCTCTATTTCCCATTCTTGCTCTTACCCAAGCTAAAGAGCACACGTTTTTCACAGCTAACACCTTTCTCCTCTCCATGCTTCAGTCTTTCTGGAGAAGTTATCCTGCCTTATATGGGTGGGATGGAAGATCTGGCTTTCTACAACCTCAGCTAGACTATTTAGTGTACTCGTTGATGTCCTGTGGCAGAGGCAGTCACTGTTACATCCATTTCATGTATGTAACAAACTCAATAATTTGTGTGACAAGTGACTTGGTGTCTGTCAACAAACAACTGATTTGATACGTGTACAGGGTTAAATTTATACCTGGAGTGCATGGTATCAGTCAGAATACACACATTTTCTTTAGGTAGATTTCTCCATTTGTTTGATAAAAAAAGTCTTGAATGCATCTGAACTTGAGTGCGTCACTTTCTGTGGTGAAGGTAAAGCTAGCTCTGACGTGACAGACTAGGCTACTAGTAAACTTCACTGGCTGGTTTCCAGTGCCTGGTACGATAGTTTGTTCAAACTAAGGCTTATGCCCAAGATCAGACAGTCAGAAATTTTAGGAAGAGATAATCGGTGTTTTTCAAGGCAATTGTTTGTCTTGGGTCAAGGCAATAGTTAAGTGTCAGATTTTCAGATGTCGGTGTCAGAAGCAGAAAAGTTTAGGTTAATAGAATTTAACTGTAACTGCTAGGGTGGATGCAGTGCCTCCTTGTGACTTCCAAAAACTCATTAGAAAACTTAATACATTAAGGTATCAGGGATTCCAAGTGCATAAAGTAAGGTGTGAGCTCTATAGTCAGTCTTAAGTGGAAAGGAGGATGTAAAATGTGAAATCCAGTGTACCACATGAAATCCAAAACCATGGTACCATGGATGTACCATGTGAAATCCAATGGTTTGGGATGGATGAGTTTTCCAGTCTAAACAGGGTGAAAAGCTGCAGAGGTTGTTGTTGATTTTAGAAATTACTATGGTCACGACTGAAAGGTCTGACAAATTGTGACTGGGATGGAGCATTGAATAAGCAACTATTACTCAGTATTTCTCATGACGCAGATTTAGCAGAGAGCAAAAAGGAGGAGGCAGTTGCATGCAGGACAGAGCCGTTAGTAGTGACTGAACACAACAGCCCACTTGCAACCTCCAGGCCAGATTATCTGTAAATCACTGATTATTAGAGTGGGGAAGGATATATATGTTCCAGTTTCAGACATTGGTCCTGCCCACAGCCTTTGTGAGAGGGAGGTTATTGGGCTAGACAGTCTTTGAGCTGACTTGCTACGGTCTTTCCATGCTCATGAATCAACAATGTGTCATTCTACAGACAAGTTTTGGTACTGGCTCCCTCAAATCATGCATCTGAACTACTAAGGTAAGGTTAGTCCTGGCAGAGGTGAGAGGTCTCCACCACGTTCTCTGTCCCACCAGTCCAGCTCTGCTTCTCAGAACCCAGGATATATTGTGCCACAGCGCACAACTGCTAATGCAGCACAGCACTTGCGCTCTTCTGAAATGGGCTGTTAATGGTAGGGTCATCTCTTCGTGTTTATCGAAGGGGATCACACCTCCAGAAGGCGGATTACTGATTCACATGGATTATAACATGATTTTTACTTTTATTTATCAAGTATTACAACTTTTTTGGTAGAATTCAGTTGGGTGCCAAATTCATTCATCTATATTTGTACTTTAAACTTCTGTTTCCTAATCAGAAGGAAAAAAAGGTGTGAAATTATGAATGATGTAGGTTTTTTTAAATCTTTGACTCAGATGAAAATGTCATATTCAGTTTTTTTTTTCCCTTCCCCAATTGAATGGAATGAGGTTTGGGTTTTTTACATTTAATTATATCTATTAATGGAGAAAAATCCCTCAAGCATGGTGTAGTTACCAGCTAGCACATTGTGACTACCTGCCATATATCAACAAGTACCTAGTAAGAGCCAGAAGTTGTGAATATTTGATTTTCATGACACTGAGCAAACGATAGCCTTGAACAGCATGAACTTCTGTGTATTTAGCAGCGGAAGCAGCAGTTGACAGAGAGCTGGAATCCTAAGGATTAAAGTGTCTAAATATATTTATATACAAACATAGCTCGAATACTTAAATAAGTGGTATGGAAGTAGAATTTGACAGAAAGCTGGAACAATGATCAAGGAGCAGGAGTGGAAGGAAAGCTTCTATATACACAGGTGGCATCCCAACTGCTGCTTCTATAAAGTATAGATGTATACATGCGTGCGTGTGTGTATGTATGTGTATATATGTGTATAGGTATATAATGCTTTCTACTGCCTGTTCTTGGGCGTTAGAAGGATATGATACAGCTCACTGGAAGGAATCCTAACTTGTTCTACACAGATTAAATGTCTAATGTAATACGATTTATTAAAATGAACTATATTGCCAACGCCACCATCACGAGCTCTGCAACAACTTTATTGTCTGGTTCTTGCCAAGTGAGAACAGCATAACTGTTTTGTCATATTGTATTCCATTCATTCTGCAGCCTGGCATAAACAAACTCATGTTCAGCTTTATCCCAAGCAGATCACAGATTTGCCCTTTGTTTGACCCAGTCTCTTATGTTTGCAGTTCCTAGAGAACAAATTCTAATTATAGGATGCGAGTCTTCGTGGATGTAGCCTTAAATGGCTGGAATAAGAGACCTTATTCTATTAAAAGAGGTTTTCAATTTTCAGATTTAAAGCCGTATCAGGTCTCAGACCTAAAACTGTATCATTATAGAAGTCACTGAATGAACCAATCACTCAGTGTTGTGCCCCAGGACTTTGTTACGTGGTGTGTTTTACCTGATTCTGCAAGAGGGGTTCTGAGGCGCTGCACAGCGAAGGGGCAACCAAGGGCCTGATTCTTATTCATATTAGGCCCCTTTAATCTGTGGAGGAGCATACAGGTAAAAAGAGAAGGAAATTATATTTGAAGTTTCCAGAGAAATAAGATGTGTCATGGTAGACCCATTTTTTTTGCATAAGCACAAGTTAAAAGTCTTTGCAAATCACGTTGCCTCCTTCAGAGTTTAGAAAAGGAAAAACAAGTTTATTTTAAACTAGGGTGCTTTTCCTTACTGTTTGACAGCATACTCTTATTGCCATGTAGAATTTGTACTAATTAGCTGCAAATATTTCAGCGGCCTTGTTACGCTAATCAGATGTTGGCATTTTATTTTCTGCACTAACTACGGTCTATTTCTGGTTGTCGTGACTCCTGTGAGTAGGGGCCATACAGTGCCAATGAGCCATTTCTAATGAAAGTTTCCCGAGGAGCGCTGTCAGGGGGATGACTTCTACATCTGAGAACTTTTCCAGAACTTGCATGCACACACCCAGCCAGCGCTGTCCTGCCTTCTGTGCGGAGCTCCTATCCTGCACAAAAAACGATTTGGGAACTACTTAGACAAGAAATATTCTTCGGTGGGTGAGCTGAGTCGGCTGTGCAGCTGACTGTGAAGACCTCCTGTACCCTCACTTCCTTGGCTCACCTTCATTATTGGCAATATCAGTGAGCCATCCTCCTCCCTCCCCATTTATCCCCTGGCTGTAGGTGCACTTAATGAGGAAAAGGGCTCCCTTAATCACTCCTAATCCAAAGGGACCAGTGTAGAAATCAACTGTAATATGGTGCTGCCTTTGCTGAGTGGTTTCCTGGGGAAAGGTTAGTACTTAAAGATATGTTTCCATGTTTTTTTAAAGCAATGATCAGGTTTAAGCATTTTCTGGCTATCAGGAGATGTGGTGATAAAACTCTGCTGTGATGGTTAAGGCAGGTAGTAGGAGTATCAGCTGCACACCAAACTCACTGAGCCTTCGACAATGGCAAAACCTAAAAATAACCAGCATGATATGTTCATTCTGATCTGTAAGATTCTTGAGGCTTTTATCAAAGATGCTAGAAATACAGTTTTATACATTGACTTGTTAGTGTGGGCTCTTTTATTCATGGATTATTCAAATTGGAGCAATCCAGCACAGAGGGAGTACAAAAGATATTGCTAGAATTTACTTTTTCAATCAACCTGGCCTTTTGGAACGTGTGGATTGAGGGGCAAAACCCCCCTATACTTTTTTAGCAGATGGATTCTGAATTAAAAAAACCCCCAATGAGTAACAGGGATAATACACAGAGTAAGAAGGGCTGGATGGGCAAAGGGAAAGAAATAGCGGAATTTCTATGCAACATGTGATCCAGATTTCACCAAGCGAGGTACAAGTAGTATAACTTGGATTGTGATAGAAAAGAAATTATGCTGGAGGAAAGATGATGCCTTGAGAAAAACAGGCTGCTTATTTCAACAAATCTTTGAAAACATCTAGAATATGAAGGGACTGTTTTTTAGTTTGCTTTTTGATCACCCTTGGGGGCTGGAGCTTTCCCAGAGGCTCGCCACAGATGAGATGGGTGCATGGTGAGTTCAGGGGATTTGTTCTTTACAGTTCATCTTGATTTTATTTAGGGTACACACAAGGAAGAGACACTCATGCATGGCCAACAAGGAAAGTAGGTCTGGATAAAAATTGGCATAAATTTCCAAAACCTCAGAAGTCAAGAAGAAATCTTACTCCTTCTCTGTCTATACCCCCAGGGGAACGGCAGTGCACCAGCCAAACACAGCTGCCCCTCACACTCGTGGTGCATCTCTGACATGTACAAATATCATCTTTGGCCACTGCTGGAGCTGCACGTTAGTCAATAGAGGACTGTCACTTCATATGCTGCTTATGAGAAACAGGTTGTATTGTATTGTTATATTGTCATGCCTGCAAGTTAAAAATTATTCTGTCTCGAGTTAAACACCATCTGCTGATGGCACTTGGAAAATGGCAAAGATCTAAGAAAAAGGAGGTGACTTTTTCTGGTGACTTATACCTTGTTTAACGATTTACAGGAATGAAGCATGAAGAAAAGGTTACAAATCAGAGCAGTAGCTACATACGCTAGACTTCGAGTTTTATAGACTTCTGCCTGGCATCTGGTGTGTGGGAATACCTCAATGGCACACATATTTTTTGAAAATAGGTAATATGTTGCTGAACCTTTCAGATGGCATACAGATTTCAAAGCAGATCCCATCTCTTAAATAGATGAGACGGGAAAAAAACAGGAAAACTACAAAAGGCTTTAAAGGCTGCTCAAGACCTTAGTGAAGAAAGAAAAGAAAGAATATAAATCTTTCCAATGCATTTATTACTGATCTGAAAATTTTACAAGGCTAATTATTCTGTTCTAATTTTTCCTGATATCAAGAGGCAGCATTAAAAATTTCACTCTTACAACGCAATAAAGAAATCCAAAAGTAAAGCACCTCACATAAAGTACTCCAGGTACCTCTGAAAAGCAAGAAAAGGTGATTTAATTACATATTTTAAAAATAATTTGCTCTAAATTACCATAATATTCTGCAGACAGTTCTCTTTAGTTGCTTGCTTTTGCAGTTGGAAACTTATGTCCCAACATTGTTCATTGTTCAAAAAAACTAGCTTCTCGTATTTTTGGTGACGTTTTTTACTCCTTTTTTTTTCTTTACATAGTTTATTCTAACACAAAATAAATGGAAAATGTCACGCCTTTCCAAGAGAGTACTTTGTCATAACAGAACTCTTCTGGGAATTACTTTGGAAAAGATGAGGACAGCAGTGAATTGATTATTTGGCACTACACCTGGTCTCACAAAATATATAGTTTAGGTTAGAATCAGGTTTCCAGAATATTTTGTCGTCTGATCCCATCTTGTCCCATCAGAAACTTGTCACAAACAGTAACCTGAAGTAATGTCAGCATACATTGTGTTACTGCTTTTTAAGTTTTTCCACCTGTCATTAGTCAGAATACTTAAGACACTTGAGAAATGAAGTGACTAGTGAATTCTGCTTTTCATAAACATACTTAATCTATTTTTTTATACAGACCAAAATAGTCTTAGTAATTGTTTAAATTATTTAAATTACATTCACAGCATCGCAGAATGGTTGAGGTTGGAAGGGACCTCTGGAGGTCATCTGGTCCAGTCCTCTTGATCACACAAGCCGTGACCCCCAGGGTCACCAAGAGTGGGCTGCCCAGGACCATGTCCAGATGGCTTTTGAATACCTCCAGGGATGGAGACTACAACCTCACTGGTCAACCTGTGCCAGTACTCAGTCACCCTCACAGTGAAAAAGCATTTTCTGTCATTCAGAGGGAATCTCCTGTGTTTAAGTTTGTGTGCGTTGCCTCTGATCCTGTCAATGAGGACCACTGGAAAGAGCCTGGCCCCCTCTTCTCAGTACCCTCCCCTCATGTATGTATATATACTGTTGAGACCCACCCCCAAGTCTCGTATTCAAACTAAACAGCCCCGGCTCTCTCAGCCTTTCCTCATAGGAGAGATGTTCCATTCCCTTCATCACCTTTGTGGCCCTTAGCTGGATTCTCTCCAGCAGCTCCACATTTCTCTTGTACTGGGGAGCCCAGCATTATTATTATTAGCTACTAAAGTTATTAATTATTCTATCTGTGCACTTGAAGGGACCAAGCCCCTATATTTTCTGGAAATGTGCATAGCAAAACCTACTTCAACATGTGTGAAAACAAAACATCCATGCTGTTGAGGAACATTCTCCTCCTTGAAACGTAGCTTGTCTTCGCTATTGTATACGGTCCAGATACATCTAACATTATATGTCCCAAAGCTTCACTCTGACTAAACCTGGTCACTGACTGGTGATCTCCACTGGCCTCAGTCTACACGCCTGTGTTTACAGTAGATAAATAGATTCACTGTGTAGCGTTGAAAGTTATTGGCACAATAAATTAAATTTTTCTGGCACCGGAGCATCCATACAAATATGTTCAGGTTAGCTCTTAAGGAACAGTAGACCCCTGAGTGTCTTGGTCTGAAGCCAAGGGAAACAAACAGGAGCAAACATAGTAGAGTAAGGAGACGGACCAAGAGCAGTGGCAGAAGCACCAGAAAGTACTGGCGAGTATTTGGAAAGTGTAACTTCTCAGGGACATCTATGTTCTCATTAGCCAGGCCTGGAGCTTTTTGCCTTACTTTCTAACCTGCATATGGGCTTTTGTATCATGTTTGTTGTAAAGGAAAGATGAAAACTAACTTTTTCCCCCACAAACACTAAGGTTCTGCCTCATTATACTCAGCGTATCCAAATGACAGATGATGTAGAGAGGACTGGAACACGGTGTTTTGTTTGTCCTGGCATTAATGAGCGTTTGAAATGCTGATGTGTAGGCAAATCTATTTTTGTTTTCATATTTTGCATATATATTACTGTATAATGCCTTGTGGGGAGAATAGGAATTTAACATCTAAATATTTTAATATTAAACAAATAGCGGTACGTACAAAATAGAAGGAGGAATGATTTTTCCCCTTAAAACATAGCAGTGAATGTTAGTTTGGCCTCACGCAAGCTATTATAATGCTTGTACTAATTTCCCCCTCTAATTTAAGCTTGATAGATGTTAATTCTTGTCTTCAGGAAACACACAGCTCTTCGCTTGTTCTTTTTATTTAGGAGGCCACCTCATCATAGTCTGAAGTGATGCACGCTAGCAGAAAGGGGTTTGGTATTCCTTCAGTTTGGTAGTTGAAGATTTCACAAGTGCCTTGAGCCGAATCAGGACAAACTCCAAGTGCAAACAAGATGCTTGTTTTTAACATGCTGTAGGCAACCAGAGGTACACGGTGTCCTTAGCTGCTGTGAATTGCCACAGCCTGAAGTCTTTAATCAAGCCTGTGTGTCCCTCTAGAAGACACGTGCTGTCATCGCCTCATAACATTGATAATAGCGACCCAGCAATAACAGGATTACATTCCACATCCTCATTACAAAGACCAGAATATATAATCATAGAGGTCCCTTCTGCTCTTAAAATATATCAATTAATTAACTTACTGGTTTACTTAATTTGATTTACATAATTTATAGAGATATTTCTAGATTCTGAGAGTGGAAGAGGAGGGGAGAGAGAGAGGTTTACGGTCAAGTGAGAAACAGTAATCTATCAACTGGTGCTGTGGTAATTTTTTTTTCCCCTTTGCATGTAGTGGTGTGAATATGACATCATTTGCATTGGGCTTTGTCATCCATTGAAGTTAACTGAAAGACTTTCACTGAATCTGAAGGGCACTCCAGTCCTAGTAAACAGTCATACAAGGTTTTCATGGGCACAGCTTCATTCAGTAGGGATTTTACTGGCATGAGATTAGCCAGAGTAGCCACTCAGTACATGGCTCCTCAAGCTTAGAGTGCAAATTCTGTAGCCAGAATTACAAATAATGCAAGATGCTGCCGGCATATGCCATCTATACATAAAGGGTGCCAAAAAGCAAGGCTTCCATCTAGCTCTGTGACTACTGCAAAGAGCAACGCATATATGGATAGATCTCTTCCAGATAAATTATACGGATGAACATGTTTCACAGGTTACAAAAGGTTTTTAAAACATAGAAGGCGTGTTCTTAGCTTGCAAGTATTTAAAACGCAATACACACTGATCGCCTCCTGGATTTATTTGCTTTGCTTCTTGCTCATTCTTTCTTACCTTGGAGCAACGATTTATCATGTAGTCTGGTTACCTTCCTCATTAAAGAGATTTCAGTTTAACTCATTGTTACCCTCACACTACTGTATTTTTCTCATAATACCTCTCGATTCATGCAATCCCCTCCTAGAAAGCTGAAACACTGCGATATGTAAGTGGAATAACCTTTACTTATGATGTTGCAATGATTTTTTTCCTGTGAGTTCATTTAAACCAACACAATTCAATTAATTTCTTTCTTGAGTATTTGTCAGTTGTACTAAGCTGATATTCTGGCTTTGCAGTGGGGTCTATAATGTTGTTTACTGTCTTGGCACAGGGGTTACTGGATGAAATGTTGTAGCTTGCACCCCGTGCAAAGAGAATCTCCCTTCTACTACAAAACCAGTCTGCTCCAGCTACAGTCTCTCATGCCTTAGATTTATACTAGGGCTTTTTGCCTATACTGCTGGTTGCAGATGTAGTAGTATTGTCACTTCAATATTTGTAGAAACCTTCAGTTTTCATCTGGAGTATTTTGGTAAACTAGAACCTGCTTTGGCATTTGCTTTAGCAGGTGGTTGGAATTCAAGGTTGTTTGTTTAGAAGGAGACTTGCCTTTAAAATCTAAGGGTTTCAGTGAAATGTAAAGACAAGAAAACGTTGAGATGTATGAACCATAACAGCTCAAAGACAAAGGTTTGGTGGCTCTGCATACACACTTATTTCCCCCCCCTTTTTTTTTTCCTTTTTCAAAATGGATGTTTTTGTGACTCTTTTGTTCCCTTTGGGACTTCTTTTCACAAAATCCAAATTAAAACGAACAATTCAAGGATGACTTCAGAATAGTTGTTTCTGTTTATGCCTTCTACTGGCATATAGTTCCTCTAGAGCACTGGAAGCTCATTCAAAGAGGAAAACATAAATTTCCAAACATTTTTGGAAGTTTTTATTGTTTAAATTATTTCCAGGTGATACTTTTCACCAGATCTTTTAAAATCAATATTATTTTAATTTCTCTCCATCTCAGCCTACTAACTGTGTGCACATTTTTTTCACTGAGTGCAATAAAATTAATTAATTAATTAAATTAATTAGATTCAGAGGAATTTTCCTCTTTTTTCCGACTCTCTTTTCTTATCATTTCAAGATTTCTTCCACTTTTGGAAAGTCTTAGAGGAAGAAAGAGAAAAATTAAAGATGGAATTAATTGCCATTTTAGCACTTTTGAAACTGATACTCAAGCTTGAGAAAGTTTTCATAAGTTCAGAGAAACTGGAAAAAAAAAGGAGTGAAATTAGAATACAACAGGCATAAACAACAGGCATTTGGTGATAGAGCAAGAAAACAGGGAAAGAATAAAGAGAAAATAACATCCCTCTCCCCCAGACTGCATGTTTGTTTTTCAAGACATAATACTGAATGAAAATAAACCTGTGAAGTTAAACAAATTGGAAATGTTTGTTTTGTTCTAAATACTATTGCTGAAAATACACGATGAATATCAACATGGAGCTAAAGCCACCTAAATCACCCCTGATTTGGGCAATTGTTTTCAATTCACATATGTTACTTGCAGACATGATTATGGCAAGATTGTTGTCTGCTTTTTGCAAAATACCTAAGCAGCTGAAGCACTTAACCTATAAGGAGGACTGAACCTTTATCTTCACAGAGTCACAGAATAACAGAATCTCCTAGATTGGAAAAGACCTGTAAGATCATCTAGTCCAATCATTAACCTACACTGACAAGCCCACCGCTAAACCATGTCCCTGAGCACTATATCTACATGACCCTTAAATCTTCATCCAGATGCTCCCTGTGTATCCTGAGCGAGGCACATTTATAAACTCTGTAGGCATTCGGAGCATCCTGCATCTGGAAATGCAATAGTCAAGGGGCAGGTTTGGAGAACCAGATGTGGGCAATCATAACTTAGCCTGTTGGTTAGGGCAGGCAAACAGCTAGGGGTAAAATGTATATGTGTTTATGTTAGACCACGATTAAAAAGCCAGAAAATAGTTCTGGGGCCTCAGACCAAACTCATCTGACTTTAAGGTCAGTATTTCCCCACTTTTTGGAAAAAAACCCCAAACCCTTATCATCACAAAGGTGGCAAGGATTCTGCCTTCCCAGGCAGGATTGAGAAACCAGATTGAACCAGTCTCCTGGTTAAGGACTCACTTTGAAGTCTGATAAATCTGCACTTGACTATAGGGCATAGAAGAAGTGAGCAGTACTCACATACCAAAGTGCTACTGTCCCTTCAAGAAGAGCCACAGCAGAGGAGGCAGGAGTGAGTGTAAGCTGGTGGTTGCCCAGCACAGTGCAACTTGGTTCCTCATTCCCTGGAAAGACTTCTCATGACAGAAAGCTCTTTAACTTAGCAAGCCAAGACATAGAATGGGTAGAAACAACACCTAGATAACTTCAGACTACAAACGAGGTGCAGGAATGTAGCTGTGTGGTCAAATGCTCTTAAATATGTGATGGATTTGGTGACACTCCAAGTCTTTAAGTCGGGAATGAACCCTGTAGAGAGAAATATTCTGGGTGTGGAAGAAATCATTCAAGAGCTCCACATCCTGATGCTTCAAGTTGCTGTGCCATGTAAGCACAAATGACCTAAGCAGATATGAGCACTGGAACTGATGTTTCAGTTAATAATGAGTACAACTGCAGTGAATAAGGACTTTGTTTTATCACTTTGGCTCTGAACTCTCTCCCCAATACTCACTGTATGACCAGCCAGAAGCTATTCAGGGAAACAGCTCATTCTTAGACCTGCTGTATGGATTCATGGTTTCTTCATGGTCTGCAGAGGCATAGCGCTGCTGGTGAGAAGCTGTTAAAAGGCTCCTGAGTTCTTTCATGTCATGTGCATATTATCACAATGACTTTGCAGACGATGTAAAATTTGGGATGTAAACGAAGAGAACTAGTGCAGCATTAGGACAGGACTGAGTCCAGGGCCAGAGAAATTTATAAGCTACTTGTTTTGTTATGGGCTGTGAGGTGGCGAGAAAGTCTGCTACGCTTGAAAAGATTTGAAAGATTGAGACTAAACCTTATTGGTTTCATACACTTTTTCCTATATATGCTAAAGAGAGAAGAAAAAAAAAAAAGGTGCTTGGATCAGTCTTAATGTTTACTTGAATAAATTCCTCACAGAGTGCGAAGCATTTCTGAGAAATGAGAAAAGGGCAGAATGGCAATTTTGAAAATAAAATTGCA
This sequence comes from Anarhynchus alexandrinus, assembly GCA_008711295.1. Lineage (NCBI taxonomy): Eukaryota > Metazoa > Chordata > Aves > Charadriiformes > Charadriidae > Anarhynchus > Anarhynchus alexandrinus. The sequence continues at coordinate 4,162,355 of VUYV01000073.1, forward strand.
AAAAAAGGTAATATAAAAGTAATGTACAATATGTTAATAGTGTGCTAAGTAAGTTATTAGAATGCAAGAGTTGGGGGGAAACTAGATGTATTTTCAGGTCTGTTCAGTTTAAAAAGAAACACAAAGGTTCTGTAAAGAGCGTTAATGTGTTGCATATATTATCTTCTACCTGAAATGGGAATGCGAACGATTTACAAAGAAACTTATTGTGAGACTAATTTATTTAAAAGAGCTCTTTGAAGCTGGTACTGTGGGCTGACTTGGAGCTTCATTTAGGGTGTGCAACCAGGACAATGGCCTCCAAAGGTAACAGAGGAGCTTTGCAACGTTAAAGCGGGGAACAGGAAAAGATGGCGTGTGTGTGGCTAAAGAGCGTATGGCCACATCTTAGCCTCTGGGCACAGACTCTGCAAGTCTAATGTCAGTTGTGAGCAAACTCATGGCATTTCCTCTCTTCTGGGACAAAATAACACGTTGTTTGGTGTTTTTTTTTTAAAAAAATTATATCATAATAGGTGTTAAAAATAAGGAATATCTCATGAGTGGCAAAACTTTCATCAGGAAAGAAAGACTATGGAAAACCCGAAGCTGGTACATATCAAGGAGAGAGTCAACCTGGAAAAATGAGCTGTGGCTAGTAATAAAATATTAATCATGTGGTGTTAGTTCACATACTAAAGCCTTTGGTTCGGATGAGTTCAGAGCCCTGGCAGGTTGACACAGGAGGCCCAGTGGGGAGTGGTAGAGGAATTTTCACCATAATGGGTAAAAATAAAGACATGGATGCCCTGCTGAAGCAAAACATGGTGTCTGAGCCCTTGGAGTTCTTGCAAGCAAACTTGCCATGGTGGCAGTAGCTGGGGTAGGGAAAATGCCTCTGCTTTGCCGGTCTTCAGCTTGAGGGTTTTTCTTTGTTCATGTAGGCACTGGGCTTAGGCGAGTCTGGGCTATTGAGAGGATTGTATTTGCCTTATGCTTCATCTTCCAGATGCAGCTCATAGCTCAGAAGTTGATGCTCCGGGTTTTTCTCCCCTGCCAGTCATCATTGTGCCTGGGGTAGTCACACCAGCCGGGAGCTCTTGCCAGCAATCCCGTGCCAGTCCTGATCACACCTGCTTTTCCAGGTCGCTGTATACCACGTGAACACGTAAAGCTCTGCCTTGTATTACCTTGCTTGTTATAATCATGTTCTTTATAAATAAAAGAAAATTCTTCTCATTCATTTGAATAAAAATGCAATTTGTATATATAAATGTTTATTCCATCCTGCTCTTCATTCCTTAAAGCCATAATATTAGACACTCTAATTGTTCCTTTTGTAACCAGCCTGATGAGCCAAAGAGAATTATGACATTAGGTAGCCTAAGTAGAAGGCTCAAAGCAAACATCTTTAGTAAATTTATTTTCATTGATGAAAAGAAAATCAAAGTAGCTCACAGTTTTCCTTGAGACTGCTTCATGGATTTTAGATTTAGGTGATTTTTATTTTTTTCTTTTCCTTTGAACGACAGTTCTCTAGACACGAAGCTTTGAAATATGCTTTAACCACTGGCCATTTCTTGCACATTACAAGCCATCTATGACTCAGAGTGCTTGGGTCAACTTTGCTTCAGTCACTCCTTGTACTTTGGTGGATCTCAGCTGTAGATTTTCATTGTATTCTTTCAGGTCAGCTATATTGAAAATGGGGATCCAGATTCTGCTTCCTGGCAGAGGATTTGGTGCCCTGGGCTAGGGGGAAGGTGTCAGCCGAGGGAGGAGGTGAGTAGGGACACTGCTCTGAGTGAAAGGCTCAGGTGGGCAATGAGACCTGATGTGAAAGGGCTAGATGGCCACCTCCACACTTGAAAATTGAATAGGGCTGAGCCACAATGGTCTGACAGATCACCTGTCTATTTAATTTAGGGGTACAACTGTTTTATCACACCACAGAAAATTTCCTGATCAGCTTGACCTCATTTCTTCCCTACCACCCCAGGTCCCCTTCCCTCTTGCACCCAGATGCACTTGGAAATTTACTGTTCGAAAAAAGGAGCTGAGGCTTTGCAAGCACAACCTGATAGAAAGCCAAGGGAAAAGTCACTGCATATTTTGGTGATATGTTAGCTTTACGCTTTCTAACAGGTATTTACCAATGACTGTGATACTATTGTTACCTGTCCTGGTTTGAGGTAAAACAGAACCAATTTTGTTCAGTAACTTTGCTTCTTAGCTGGGCCTCTTCTAACTACTGAAATTAACAGCATATTGTGCAGACAATGTTCACTCTCTCAGAGTGATAAGACCAATGTTTATAGCTGATGCCCAGGAACGGTATGCAGAGAGGCTCTGCTTATACTTATTGCTATAACAGCCAAGGGCAGCTGACTTGGTTATTTGCCCCATTGGAGGGTCGGAAGTGGAAAAGCATAGTGGGGTCCCACCTGCAGGGAGGAGCGGACAGGACAGGTGACCCAAAACTGACCAACAGGGTATTCCATCCCATCTGCCTCATGCTCAGTATAAAAGCTGAGGGATCAAAGGGTCAGCTCTCTTCCTTCAATGGCCAATGTCTGAGGAGGACTCTGTTCGTCTGCCTGTGATCCCGATCCTGAATGCAGATCCGGAATCCAGTTCCCGTCCATCACTGAGTCCAGTCTGGAACTTCCCCAGTGCCAGCCGGTGTCATGACTGTCATCTTGGGAGCTTGATGCAGTTTGGTATATATTTCATTATTTCTTTTTATTTTATTATTAATATTTCATTGAAGTAGTTTAGTTCCTTCTAAACTCATACATCTCTTTTTCCCTCCTCTGCCTCTCTCTTTGAAGATGGGTAGAGGGGAGCATCTGTCGGTCCCATCTGGGGTCCCCCAGGTCCCCAGTAGCTGATTTGGCCTAAACCATGACATTACCTTTCTAAATCTTCTGCAGCCAATGCTGGCAAAGAAAACCCACTGAAAACCTAGAAAGAGATGCTGCACTCCCAAGTAACTGCAGTGCCCCTGAACTAGCATATGTCTTGAAAACAGAACTGAGCTCCTCTTACTCCTGAGATAGCCATCCATGCTGAGGTATTAAGTTGCACAGATGGGTAAAAGTAAAATGGAAGCTTGCAAAATGAGATTTCACATACATAAACAGGTTTCTGTCGATGGCAACCTAATAAAGGAGGTAATTCTCTAAACATATTGTTCCCATTTTGTTTCTAATTACAGTGAACTACAAGGTTAGTTCTGCTCTTTAGGTGCACTTTAATTACTCTCTCAATGTTGACTTTCTGCATTATGATTCCTTTAACACGCCATAGGAAATAGACATTTAATTAACCAGATGTCACTCAATAAATCTTAACTTCTACTCTCTGAATCAGAAAAGCCAATGTTAATGGGCATAAAAGGGCCAGGATTTTAGAAATAATTTACATTTTATGTTTCTTTAGGTCTTTGTTATACTAAGGAAAATGTCTGTAATGAAGGAAAATCAAACTGATGTTTGTGAGCATTTAATTTAATGAAAAATAGATCCACAAAGTAAAACCAAGATTCTAACATTATGTAAGTGTTGATGTTTCATAACATGTAGGAAAGGCAATTCACAATGGTTAGGTTAGCAGTGTGGTATGCCTACAGCCTGATGTGTTGGCTCACTTCTTTTACTTCACATCATTTTGTCTATACTCATTTAATATCTTTGGCTTTTGGGGACTCGTTTTTGCATGTAGCTTTATAACCTCATAGTCCCTGATCATGCCATCATGGTACTCCAGAAACATTCGCTGTAATAGTAATATATGGGACAACCCCATGTAGTGCTACAGGCATGGGGAAGAGTGGCTGGAAAGCTGCCCGGCAGAAAAGGACCTGGGGGTGTTGGTTGACAGCCGGCTGAATATGAACCAGCAGTGTGCCCAGGTGGCCACAAAGGCCAATAGCATCCTGGCTTGTGTCAGGAATAGTGTGGTGAGCAGGACTAAGGAACCTGTACTCAGCACTGGTGAAGCCCCACCTTGAATACTGTGTTCAGTTTTGGGCCCCTCACTACAAGAAAGACATTGAGATTCTGGAGCGTGTCCAGAGAAGGGCAACAAAGCTGATGAGGGTCTGGAGCACAAGTCTTATGAGGACAGGCTGAGGGAACTGGGGCTGTTTAGCCTGGAGAAAAGGAGGCTGAGGGGAGACCTTATCACTCTCCACAACTGCCTGAAAGGAGGTTGTAGAGACGTGAGGGTCAGTCTCTTCTCCCAAGTAACAAGCGACAGGTCAAGAGGAAATGGCCTCAAGTTGCACCACGGGAGGTTTAGATTGGATATTAGGAAAAGTTTCTTCAACAAAAGGGTTGTCAAGCATTGGAACAGGCTGCCCAGGGAAGTGGTTGAGTCACCATCCCTGGAGGTATTTAAAAGATATTTAGATATGGTTTAGTGGTGGTTTTGTCAGTGTTAGATTGATGGTTGGACTCGATGATCTTAAAGGTCCCTCCCAACCTAGAGGATTCTATGATAGTATGATTCTATGTTTTATGTAGCAAAGGCAGAGTGAGACAGGCTTCCAACGTGACAGCTGAAAGCATCTCCTGACTTCAGAGGAGGAGGAGGGCAAAGTTTGGCTTCCTGAGATTCTGCTGACCCTCCCAGCAGACCTATATAGAGACCTGGTTTGTGCCACACAGTACCCATCATGATATCGTTGCACTGCAACCCAGTGCACCCATTAATCCTCCACTTGGAGGTTTCTGAACATTTCCAGCAGCCTTAAGGTCAAATGAACACAGCCAGGTACTCAGGTTGGCAGCAGCCTGAAGTGTTCAAGTGTTTCAATAGCTCGATGATCTCTTCAGATAAATTACTCTGGCCTCTCTAGAAAAGTTTCTGGGGCTCTCCACAGTAACTTGCAGCAGTAGAGTTGCCTTCCCTGACCTTCTCTCCTTCGGGTCAATGTCTTGTCAGAGACTTCCTCACATCTGACCTTAACCCTTGTCCCATTTCTTAAGTATTCTTCTTTTAAATTATAGGAACCTCTTTACTACAGCCACATCATTCTTCCTTTCTCCATTCCCTTATGTTGACAGTGCTTTTAGCCTTCTTTTGCAATGTCACCGAATATGGCCAGAGTCCCATAAAAGAATACAACGGGGCACATTCTTCCATTAATAATTGCAGTGCAAAGCTCCTATTAAAATTAATGGGCACTCCATGTGCACTGGAGAGTAAAAATAACCCCCCTATTCTCACATGCTATTTTAGTCTCTTCATTCTTTCTAACCAATGTATCCACTCCCATTACACCTAATGAATGCTGTGGGAATGCAATTCTTCCCCCTGAGGTTAGTGGCATCAAAGTTGTCCCTCAGTCTAAGATTCACACTGTGGTCGCCCAGAGTCTCTTCTTCAAAATGGAACCAGGCACATGTTCTGCAGCTCTTGTGAGACCGTGTTTTAGCATTTTCCAAAGGTGATAATGTATGATAATAATACTGAATCTTTTTAGAAACCAACCCAAATACAAAGGCACTGACATCAGGGAATATGCTATTCCTGAAAGGTAACTGTCAAGGATTAATTGCTTTTCCAGTCTTGGTCTTTGCCTCTTTTTACATCCAGCCTACTTTATGGCAGAACAAGGACAGCTTTTTAAGGTTGGCTTCTCAGCTGCAAGGTACTTTTCTGCTAATCTGGTAAACCAACTGCTAGTTCTCTTCTTGCACCTCCAGAGCAGATTTTTCCATAAGTTCTCTGTGCCCTGCTTGGAAATAGCAGTAGTCAATACATTTTATAGACAGTATGATTCCATCCAAGTGACATAAAGAAGGAAAATAAGAAGCAAAAGAAAGTTGAATTTGTACGTGGATCCTTAAAGTTAGCAACTTTGATAAAGCTTCCAAAACCTGGTGAGAAAATATTGCATAAATATCTCTTTCAAAATGTGATTAAAACCTGGTTGTCCTCAAAACATTTCACGTGGGCATCCACAGTCTTAACACAGCCCATTTAGAAGATAAAACCCCATGCTACAAAAAATCTTTAAAAAAGATTTTTCTTAGTTGAAGAGAGCGCGTTAAGAACACTCCCATGCCTCTTCATCTGTTAGCATGGAAAACATGAAAATTCTTGGGTGATATCAGTGGCATTCCTCAGGGGTCAGTACTGGGACCTGTACTGTTCAACATCTTCGTTGGCGACATGGACAGCGGGGTTGAGTGCACCCTCAGCAAGTTTGCCGATGATACCAAGCTGTTTGGCAAGGTAGACACGCTGGAAGGGAGGGATGCCATCCAGAGGGACCTGGACAGGCTGGAGAGGTGGGCCCAAGTCAACCTCATGCAGTTCAACAAGGCCAAGTGCAAGGTCCTACACCTGGGTCAGGGCAATCCCAAGCACAAATACAGGCTGGGCGGGGAATGGCTGGAGAGCAGCCCTGAGGAGAAGGACCTGGGTGTGCTGATTGACAAGAAGCTCAGCATGAGCCAGCAATGTGCCATCACAGCCCAGAAGGCCAACCGCATCCTGGGCTGCATCGCAGGAAGTGTGGCCAGCACGTCAAAGGAGGTGATTCTGCCACTATACTCCACTCTCGTGAGACCCCACCTGGAGTACTGCATCCAGCTCTCGAGTCCCCAACATTAGAAGGACATGGACCTGCTGGAGCGTGTCCAGAGGAGAGCCACGAGGATGATCCAAGGGCCGGAGTACCTCCTATGAGGAGAGGTTGAAAGAGTTGGGGGTGTTCATCCTGAAGAAGAGAAGGCTCTGGGGAGACCTTATTGCAGCCTTCCAGTACCTAAAGGGGGCCTACAGGAGAGCTGGGGAAGGACTTTTTACAAGGGCATGTAGTGATAGGACAAGGGGGAATGGCTTCAAACTGGAAGAGGGCAGGTTTAGATTGAACATTAGGAAGAAGTTTTTCACTTTGAGGGTGGTAAGGCACTGGAACAGGTTGCCCAGAGAGGTTGTTGAGGCCCAATCCCTGGAGGTGTTCAAGGCCAGGCTGGACATGGCCTTGGGCAACCTGGTCTAGCAGGAGGTGTCCCTGCCTATGGCAGGGGGGTTGGAACTCGATGATCTTCAAGGTCCTTTCCAACCTAAACCATTCTATGATTCTATGATTCTACGATCTCCCCTGCTCTGAGTTGTCTGAAGACAGCAGTGACGGGGTGAGGGCTCAGTGAGAGCTGCTCCCAGGAGAGCCTGCAAACCAGTGCTGCAGAGCTGGGAGGTTGTGGCTGCCGGTGCAGGGAGAGCTAATGCAGCGTGACACTGGCTTTGCTCTTATGCTGGCTGCCAGTGAAATGTCAGAAGATTGGAAATAGGAAAAGGAGTCACAGGAGTGCTGTCAGAGCTGTTTTCTGGCCTCATGCAGAAGGATGAATTTCCCTGTCCTGTGGCTGCAACCATGGCAGAGCCACCACAGCCAGAGCACCTGGAGTGATCCCCTGCGTGTTCCCAGCTACATGTCTGTGCAGGGGAGACAATGGGCTAGTTTGGGACAATGGACAGGATGAACGTCTGAACTCCCAACCCCTTTCACAGCAATGTAAACCACTAATGGGCAGGAGCTCTCCTGGTGGGACTTTTGGACAGTCCCGAAAACCCCTGGGCTGTTACCTCCATCCCTAGATGAGTGGGTAGGCCGGGTGCCCAGACCCGTGCTCTGCTAGGTGGAGGCTGCTCTTGCCTCTGAAGAGTACATTGAAACTTCTTTTTCATTTTCAGCATGTAAAACCAAATTACTCCCCACTGATCAGAGTTCCCTGTTAAACTCGTAATCAGCAATACAATTTCTGGGCTGGAATTTCCTACCCAAACCATGTTTCTTACTTTCACCTGTGCCTACGCTCTCCTAAAGGAAATAACTCTTTAGTTGCTCAATTGAGCTCTGAGTTTAAGAAGGCATTACCAATTCAGAAAGCCTCCAGTGAATTCTCATTTGTGCTAAATCAACCAGGTGACTCATCATTACCTTTTTAAGATGAAAATTCCCATAACAGTACTACAGTAATAGCTTCAACCAATTAAAGTGAACAGTATCAGGCAAAATAGCCATTCAGTGATGAAACAGCATTTCCCAAAAGATAATTTTTGGGGACCACAGAATATCCTTTTTGTATGAGGATCCATCTTACGGCTGTGCCTTGACTTGCCTCTTGAGAGCTGGTCTTTTAGTAGGGGTTCCCATCTGGCTGGTTATGCTGCTGTGTAACTTAATAATGTATTCCACCTGTGCCATCTCAGAATATGTGATGTCCCTTATAATTGCTCTAGAATTATTTACTCTCCTCTCTGAAATCTAGTAAGCCCATCCGCAAAACAAATTTCTTCAAGTGGCTGAACTCTTGTAGCATCTCTTTTACCCAGTAAATTTCCTACTTGTGCCTCAGAATGGGACCTCCACTTTTCATGAGTGCTTTGTCAGGTGCCAGAGAAAAGGAAAGGAGATGGCCATCCCAGAGGAAAAACAAAAGCTTTTGACCCTGGAACAAAGAGAAAAAACGGAGATTTTCAGATCCCCACAGTTGTGTTTCTTTGGTAAGCAGCAATCATGCAAACCGCAAGCAGATTTCTAGGTAACATTTGCTTTCTTATAAATATTCAGTTTGGGTCATTGATTGGATGGAGACTTGCACTTGCTTGACCTGTTGAAAGTAGCTCTGCGCATTTTATAGAATGGTTTATACATTTTGGCAAAAGTTAAATAAACAAAAACTAATGAATCCGAAGAAGAAAAACCCCTTCACTGAACTTGGGAAGTGTGCTAAAGTCATGCCTGATAAATGGGAGTGTGGAGCCTGAAATGAATAAACGCAGTGTCAACCAGTGAATCAAACACAAAGGGGAAACTCATCCTGCCTGAGCTGATCCCAAAAGGAGTGAGCAGAGGCACCATGGTTGCTTGGTCAGCCATGTCATGGGGTCTCCCCTCCCTTCTGAAAGACTGTTTAGGAGATGTCTCTGAGCCAGAGAAGGATCTAGGTGACGGTCACCAAATTGGGACTGAAAGCTTCAAGACAGTTCATCAAATGAGACTCCAGTTCCTTTTGTTATCCAAGACCCAAATCTTCTCTGCTTTTGTCCTGGTTTGAGGTAAAACAGGACCAATTTTGTTTTTTGTTTCTTTTTCAAAAGGTGTGTCTGACTAGACTGGTATCTTTTGCAACACTGCAGTGAACCTTATGGCTAGGGCAGATGCTAAAAACAAAGTCTTCTTACATATCCTAGGGCTGACGTGAGCTCACCTGGGCTCAGAAGGGATGGCAGGCTGAGTCCTGGGCTTGTCTTCCACCAGCAGTGAGTCTTTCTCTGGTAAGAGAAACTGTCCAATATGGAGATGTGCTTTTCTATCTTTGATGCTGACTTTTCTGTTCTTCTCTTTTTGTGGATTTTTGTCTTGCTTCGTCTTCAAAGAAACAGAACCTGTCACAAATGACATGAATAACAGCAGCTTCCATGCATCTCAGTTGTTTCCCTTTATCCCCAAAGGAACCTTCCCCCATCTTTGATAACATCTGAAAGACTAACAGTTTTGGTTTTTAAGTCTTCTCTGTTTTGGTTGTGTTTTTCTTTTTTTTTAACAAAAAAAACCACCTCACCATATGGCGGACTTCATGGATAAGGATGTGAACTCATGTGAAACACACATGATATTTTGATTACTGCCTACTATTTATTCATCAGTCAGTTCTTTTCCAGTGGCCTATCCTAATCATATCACTTAGACTGAGTCTGAAGAGCATTTCTTTGCTCCAGTAGACAATAAACGAGTAGAGGATGTACCCATATGCAATTTCTTTAAAACTGAACAAGAAAATAACATTGTCTTGTGTTGTGCTTTTTCTAACAAGGGGCTAGTGCTGTTGCATATTTGAAATAGCTTCTTGAGTTGCCCAGGCAGGTGCAGGAGATGGGGAGAGCACCTGGTCAGGGGAGATAGCAGCAGTAATTGGAATTGCAGTTATCAAGTCCTGTGTGTGTTGCCAGATGGGAATGAATTTGCCAAGAAGCACAGAGTCATTCACCTTTTTCACCAAGGCCAACTGCAGAAACATCAGCAGTAGTGGCATTGCACCCTTCTGTGTTTCTGAATGACCATGGCACTCATTCTCACATTCAAATAATTAATTATCAGCTGCAATTTCAGTCATGCTGGGTAGGAAGCTGCAGCTGTAATTAGTGGCAAATTTTTAATTAACAAGTTAAGTACTTCTTATTAACAGCTGTTTGAGAAATAAGCCAAGATTATTTAATGGGTCCCTTGGATCCATAAAGTATTAGACTTACATTCTCTGTCTTATTGTGAATGCTGCCATCATATCTATGCACATGTCTACAACTCTATATCTCCATAAAACGTGTAAGGTCTTGTTGTATATATTGACATTAAGAGTAGGATTTATAAGTGTTTGATTCATATGAATCATCCCATGGATAATTTAAATATTGAACTCCTATATATTAGTACTGGAAGCTTAGGAGCTGTTTGACGTAAAAGAAATTTATGAAGACCTGGAGGGAGAATAAATAAAGGAATCAGGCAGTGTTTTAACATAGAAATGTGCCATTTGTCACAGGAATTAATGTAGTTTAACTTTCTTGTGGATAATTACATTTATATAATCTAAAAAAGTATCAGACAACCGTTAGCTTGTATTTTTTTCTTACATACAGTATATAATGTCACGTTGTATGTCTGGGTGTCAGCATGGTCCAAGGACCATTCCCAACAGGAAGGTTAGATGCACCCACCTGGTTCAGAGGTGACAGCATAGGAGTAGGCCATGCCATGCCAGAGGGCATCAAGAACTGGAAAACGGCACACTGTATTTGGTAGCAAAAATATAGCTTTGCCTTCCAAGTCTAAGTATATTTCCTAGTGATTATTTTTATTAATAGATTTTCTTTGAGAATTTTCCAAACCTATATCAATGTTTTTTATTTACTTGAAAAAAACTTGGAAACCCGTTGCTATACTCAGAATCTACTTTTCCTTTGCTAAGGGACATTTGAGACCTTAAAGTTATTGCATGGCTCATCTTGTTCTCTTCAAGAAAGGCTAATGAGTAACTACAAAGTATGCATTATCCATTTGAACACTGAAATATTTAAAATGGTGGGCTGAGAAATGTCCATGCAACTTATGTACATGCTACATAACTCAGAACAGCTCTATCTCCATGTTACTCATTCAAGCACCACTTTCTCCTTTAATTGAAGACACATGGATGTTTCCAATGGAAAGGAAACAGCCACTTTTGGAAAACCCTATCTTCTCATGTCTCAGAGAAAATGGAAAAAAAAATCACCCTCATGTCCCACCAAAGTACTGCTTGTACCTTCAGGTAAGTCTCAAATGAGATTCATGACGTTTGCCATAGGTGAAGGTACCTTCCTTGCTGTATCGACAGCTTTCCTAGTCTCTGCAGAGAATTACCAGCAGTTTGCAATGTGTCAGGGAGCAGAAGGGGTTATTTAGTAGCCTGGTTAGTTTAATGAGGGCACTATGAGACTGATAATTAAGGTGATGTCTTTTGCCAGTGGAGGAAAAAAAAGACATGACAAGACATCAGCTTGGTTCTGAAGCTGATTCATGACACGCAGGAGGGCAAATTGTGTGTGTGGTCTGCTGCAGCAGGTGGTGACGCTTTGAGGTGCAGCATTCAGAGAGACAGTGATCGTGGGGGTAAGCAAAAGTTCCCCCCGCTCTCGGGCTCATTACACATTGTGTTTGTATACAGGGGCTGAATTGGGACTTGAGAAAAATGGTCTGAGCATTTGTAAACACTGGTATGTGGGAGATGAAAACATGGCATGCCATTCTTCCAGCCCATATTTTAATGTCCATAAATGCTAATGAACATCTTTACGGAGCTAATATAGTATACTTAATACACTAAGTACAGCCACTCATTCTGTATGCAAAGGGTGGCTAAATGGATATCAAGATGAGCAGAACTGAAAAAAAGGATAAACTGTTGTTTGTTCAAGTCGGCTTTGAATTGGTAAGACCCCCCTGAGTCCTGTGCTCATCAGGCATCCTCTCCAGATGATCTGACCTTTCAGTCTTGTGCTTCTTCAGTCTTCCCAGTCTCCTCCTCTTCTGCTGCTTCCGAAAGTCTCTGCTCTCCTCACATCCATGCAGTTATGTATGTGAAACACCCTGTTGCCTCTCTCTGAGAACTGAATACTCCTTCCTAGTGCTGACAAGGCCCTAACTTAACTCCAAACCCCATGACAGCATGCTAGTAGATAATATCCATTATTTTTATGTCCATGCCTTAGGGGCATTCTTTGTCTTGAACAGGACATTTTTCTGATGATCCAGGTAGAAGTTATTCTAATTGTGAACAAGTTTTGACAAGTGTCATCATCTCAGTTCGGTAAATCAAATCAGCCTGTAGGCAGTCACCTACTATGTGGAAATATTGTTTGCATCTCTTCTTCATGCACCAATATCCCATTGTTTGACATGTTATTAATTGCAGGACCTGGAAAATACTATAGGGCCAATTGTGTTCAACAGGTTATGCTTGTCTGTTTTTATCAGTATCACAATTAAGGGTGAGCAGATGTTTCCAACTAAAATAAAAATAGAGTAAGAACCTTGCCCTCTTCTCAGATGAAGCCTGTCTTGAGTTTTGGGAAGATTTAGTCAACTTTTTCTCATCCATTTTACTGTTTTGTTTTTCTGCATGCCCTCGTTATGGTCAAGAAACATCAGCAGAAGCAGTAAAACACTTCTCAAGAGGTATCAGAGAAATATTTGTAGTCTGAACATAAAAGTACTAAAAAAGATGAGAAA